>CATQJL010000223.1:26717094-26953314 GCA_958299035.1 Cylicocyclus nassatus | reverse complement strand
AAATGCTTTTGAATTGATTGCCCTCCAAAAACATACGTTCTTCTGTGGTTTACGCACTCTAATTAGCTTGTACCAAGGCTATGAGATAAAATAAGCTCTTTTGATAGATATTTTATTTGACGCTTGGAAAATCTATGCGTTTTCGTACCGTTTTTCAACCAAGTTCCAACCTTACTCTAGAGTCAGCACGATTTCGAGTCTCAAAACTCAGCTTCGGAAGCCCTACAATGAAGTAAGCAGATGATATCTAGAAGTTCACAAGACTATGTATTTGGCTAGAAAAAACAGCAGCGTTGAGCGCTTGTTTTGGCCACGCAGACGTCATTTCACCAAAACCACTGTTTTTACTATTGCAATCACAACTTTATTTGGTTTTTTGCTCCATAGCTTCAACATCAGTTCTACAAAAAACGCAAAAACGTTGGAACGGACACATCATCATGCAAGAAATGCAGATGCTTCACATCAAATATTTGCGCGAGAGAGAAGCTGAGTTTTGAGGTTCGAATTCGTGCTAACTCAGGGTAAGGTTGGAACTTGGATGAAAACGGTACGAAAACGCATAGATTTTCCAAGCGTCAAACAAAATATCTATCGAAAGAGCTTATTTTATCTCAAAGCCTTGTTACAAGCTAATTAGAGTGCGTAAACCGCAGAAGAACGTATGTTTTTGGAGCGCAATCACTCCAAAAGCATTTAGAACCATCTGAAAAAAGTAACGATCCTCTTTTTGAGCTGCACTGGGTTCAGTGTGTAGCAGATATGTCAGGCTTTGTTACTGTAACTCTACAAAAAATTTGGACTCGAAAGATTGTAAGCTTGAATGACTAATGGACCTTTGTTTGAGGTGTTCGTATAATTATGAACCGCTAAAAATTCGCATTGGGCTCAAAAACACTCCTAGGATTGACATCGATGTCTCTTGTGGACCGTATACCGTTTTCGGCTGTGCTCTATCGCGTGGTACCAACGGCTTTTTGAGTTTCTTCTAGAAAGTCCAAAAACTTTCAAAATTGAGGGTGTTCGTATAATTATGAAACGCACTTCAGTAGACAATGCTTATTTCTAACGTACCCCTTTCTTGTGACTACAGTTTTCCAGCACAAAACCTACCAAATTGAATAAATTGTTTTTAAACTTGATTATTGTTGTGCCGCAATAAGCACTGCGCACTATGGAACCATGAGACTTTCTTCCTCCAAATTGTAAACTCATGTGGTTTAATTTTTATTGTACAAGTTGGGACCAGAATAACATAAATGTGCCACTAGTCCTTGCTATCCGATTGTCTTCTCGATCATTCCTCGCGTGACTGTAAGCGTTTCCTCTTCAGCGTAATTCTACTAATGAGCAAGTTCGTGTCAGATTTCGAACGCTACAAGCAATTTGAGTGATATCGTTAGAGCGGCACTCGTTACAGAGTTGCCTACGTCGATTGCCAATCGTAATGCCTGGCCCATCGTTGGAGCAATTTTTGCATAGAATATTGAGCTATGTTGTGTTCAGGATCATTGCATTTATGTTTTGCCCTCCGAGACTGTATAAACATCCTATGCTTGGTTTATGTAATGTTTGTCTAGTTCAAAAATTTGAACAGTTATACGGTACAGCACAATTGCATTGCTGATAAAATCTATGTAAAGTTCGAAGCACGTCCTCAAGGTATATAGATACAACTCTTCGTGCAATTTTCTCACCTTTTGAGTGTAATTGCACAACAATTGCTTGTAGAAAGCGACTAGTTGTTATTGATCTACTCTCTTGTATTAGGTTGTCAAGAAAATAATGTCGTTTTTATTTGCCTGCTTTGACAAAGCAACCAGACTCAACCCAACAAAGGTTAAGGGGTACTATTCGATAGAGCAAAGCAAGCTCTATAAGATTGCTCGTGATTTTGCGCCATGCTCGATCCACGGAAAGTTCGAACTCAAATTCTGAAAATTTCCAGATGCCCAAAAATTCGAAAGAAATCAGATCTTCGCCCAAATAACTTCTATGGATTTCCCACTCGCACACCTCAATACTTTCAATATCTGATATCCATATGTGCAGTTGCTGTACTTTTTCCTTGACTAAAAATTAAGAAAACGAAAATTTTCGTGTTTTTTCAAAAGCGAAAACGTGCGCGCGGCAATGTGCGCGGCCCTTTAAAGACACCGCCCACCCAAAATGGGGTCGATGAGATTTTTATGCCTAAACAGTACTGGGGCCCCAACCGTATTATCCAGTTCGCGCTGGCAAAAGTTGCCTCCGAAGGGAGAATTGCTTCGAAAATCGCTCGGATGACAGATTCGCTACGTTAGCTCCTCCCCTTTGAGTGGGCGTGACGTTCGCCCCGCCCAATCACTGTTCCCAAGAAATAGCTCTGCGGGTTCTGAAAACGGTGGTTTGTGGTTTTCGTGGTTTTCGCGGATTTCCCACTTAATATTCGGGATCAGGGGTATGAGAAGGCCCTGAAACGGCAAAAACATGGAAATCGAAATTTTGGGTGAACGGTGCCTTCAAAGGCCAGGCATACTTCATGAATTAGATTTTATAGAAAAATTCAACTATCTATTGTCTGCATCGAAGGAGAATTTGGCTAAATAGATAGGATAACTTCGCAATAAGAACAGAAGCATTCCTTTGCAAATGCAATTGTCTGTTCAGCGATTACAAGTATCTTAAACCAGATACCGATATAAGTACCGAACAGCTGGTTCTAATAAGCAATCATTGCTCTGAGATTCACAGAAATTTTGGATCTCAGGCCTCATCTCAATACTTAACCTCTCAATTATATTTTATGATCTTCGGCAGCTCTGCTCTTACGTTTCAGACAAAAAGCGCTAAAATTCTATTTGATTGACTTTCAGCATAGCGAGTGCAATTTTGTCACTCAAAAGACATACGCACAAGGATGAGCCAGTCACACATCTCAGCTGATTTGGAAAGTTTCTGACACATTGTATGGCACAACCTATCTGTTGTCCACCACGACGTCTGCGGTTTGATGGTCTACCTTCATCTCAATGACGGCGGTGTGTCCTCCATCATCAGGCTTTCGATCAGCTGCTGAGGGTACCTTTTGGTGTATTTGCCTTTCTTCATGCAAGGCAAACCTCGGATTTAGTAGTCCGTATGGCCCATGGATCATATTTTTGAGGACAATATCGAATAGAAAAGGGTCCTCTTCTCGACTGGGAAGCTCAGCCGTGATGATGCTGTCGATATGATCTGGGCGTATTTTTTCCTTCAGCCACACTAAGATGTGGGCACACGGAAGACCGCGTTTCTGCCATTCCACGGTGTACATCTTGCAGCGAGTGTCTCCGTAGATCTGGCTCTTCGTTAGCACGTCTACACGGCATCGTACGACCTATGGGTTTCAGAGATGCGCTGCAACATTTCGCAACGTTTCTGGATGATAATGTCACGTCCGTCGCTGTCGTCTTCGCCAACCAAGACCACCGCCATCTCGCTTACAGACAAAGCATTGAAGCGTCGTTCATGCTGACCAGCATGCCTCCTGTCAGCACGGATAACGATTCGTCTGTAGGCATTTAGTCCAGGTTGGTCTTGAAGTCCTTCGCCAGGTCGTTATGCTGATGCAGCATTCTTTCAACTCTAGCACGACCTCCGGCTATGCCACCGATAATGCCGCAACGTTGATTCGCTTGCAGCTGCTCGTCGCAGACGAAGTACAGCTGCAAAAACTTGGGGGCTATTATCGCCATAAGAAAGAGGGATTTAGCTCTATGATAGACCTTTTCTGCATCTTGAACGTTGGCACGAAGCCCTGTTCTTCAACGTCGGGCGTGACAACTGTAGTGCCAGAGGAAGTCATCTGGAAGCACGCATTGTACTTCCTGATGTTCTGCAATAAATGCCTGAACCCAGCACTCGTGCCGGACATGTATGAACGAAGCGCCTCAGGCGGCTCACGTAGAGGCGGAAGGTCGACTTTGCCGCTGGAACAGCACATGTCAGGAAGTTTGGCTCTGAACTTCTTGGCTGGACACTTGCCAGATATGACATCCGTCTTTCCGAAAAGCCCAGGTCGACTCGACCTTCGGATGGGTCGCCGCGAGATGAAGATCTACTCGCCTAGATGTCTGTCGAGCGTGGACATGTCAAGCACGATTACTTGAGCCTTAATGAGTGCGCTGCACCAGTTTCAGCTCTGTGAAGCCTCAGTCCTCATTCGACTGCTGTCGAGTCGAGACTCGCACTGTTCGGCCGTCTCCTGAGATCTGGCCTCAGCGTTTCTCACTCGGTCGTCATCGAGTCGAGAATCACGACTTTCTTGTGACTCTGCGGTTCTCAGAGCAGCAAGCCGCTGGCGAGTTCGCGAGAGACCTGCTTCACGCTTCAGGCGTTTGCCTTGCTCTCGCCTTGGCTTTCTGGCACGATTGCTTTCTAGCCTTTCTCGCGCTGCTTAGAGGTCTCAGCCTCTCTTTGATCCCTGACCTTTTTGGCCTTGGGATCAACTCTTCCGATGGATGCACACTTCTTCGGCGGCATCCTGTGCTATACGAAAGTTTTTTAGGCTCTATGATTCCCGATACCCGAGATATGTGGAGCCTTTAAGCTTTTCGGTACTCGAAATAGAGCCTGTTGGCTTCTCGGTACTCGAGGTAGAGCCTGTTGGCTTCTCGGTACTCGAGAAATAGGAGGCTTTATTGCTTGGTCCTTTATCAGGTCCTCGGGTCCTTAGATCTTCAGTCCTCGCTTGGTACTCGGAGCTCTTGGTGGTTCAGTGGCCGACGGCTAGCAGAGGTGAGTGACCGACAATGCCGACATCGGCCGCCTCATACAGTTGTAACCGTGGAATTTGTCCAAAATTGCGGGATTTTCGGGATTCGCGAAGTTTGCGGGATTCGCGACTTCACGGGATTTGCGGAATTCGCGGGATTTGCGTGACTTGCGGAATTTAGCTATAACTTCTTCTAAAACAACTTCATTTGTAATCTGCGTGAAGATTTGGCTCCGGCTTGATGAGACGAAACTTTTGATGTACAGTATGTCCGTAATTCGTGGTGACGGGGTAGACATGTGATAAATCTTTGTTTTTCTCTATTATAACGCTTTTTTGAACACCTGCCACAGTGTATATCGCGAATAGCAGGTTCTGATACGGAGTTTTCATTATCGAAAACTATTAAGCCTAAACTATTAAGGGATTAAGCATTTTTTATTCACGCTTATCACTGATAAAAGCATTTCATCATTTATCACTGATAATATCACATTTTTGCATCATTTTTGGCGCATGGTAATAAAAGTACTGTAGAAAACGTTGTGTAAATTCTATCGCTCTTTCTCTCGCTATAATTGATCTACAGCCTTTTCTACTTCTATTGCTCGGTGCAGTTGGTGGATCCCTCGCTGCAGCAATCGATCGATTTCTCATCGGCACACACCATCATTGTTGCCAATTCTTACCTAAAATGGCATTTTTGCTTCAGCTCGCCTCACGCCGAATCCTGGGCTAAAATTCTGCACCTATATGGAAGATGAACGTGGGAATCGACAGCATGAATTTAAGCCATTCTTATCTGTCGTTGTCATTTATCATCATTTTATCATTTATCACTGACGAACGACACAAAATTGGATCATTTTTGACATACAGTAAGAAATGTACTTCAGAAAACGCTGTGCGAGTTTTTATCGCTCTATCTCTTATAGTACAAAACCACTCACAGAACATGCAAAATTTCCGGGAATTCCGCGAAATTCATGTGAATCACGCAAATTACGCAGGGCCATAACTTCTTTCCGAATAAGTATATTTAAAATCCGAAAACAGCGTTGTACTCAGTCGTCAAGACGAATCTTTTGATATACAGGTTGTCTCCAATATCTTGTTTTCAATAATCTTGAATTTGCATGCCGACGCCTCTTCGCATGGGGGTAACGCAACAAGCATCACACATAGGAGACTACCATGGGCACCGTTCGATAGTACCCTTTCACTAGATTATCATGCGCTAAACAGCAGCAGAAGACTCTCTTTCAAAAGAGATAGAAGAGCTGATAAACTCTAAAAAATTTAGGCTGTTCCAAGTTCTACTAGCCGTAACTTCCTTTAGAATGAACATTTTCGAAATCAGAAAGCAGATTTGTGTTCATCCTGTCAAGTCGAATCTTACTGTATACAGCATGTCCTTGAAATTCCGTTTCCAATTTTTTCAAAATTTTCTGCGCGCGTATATTCAAAAAATCGCAACTCAGCGCACATCAAACATAAAAGACTCTATTGAGCACTGTTGGATTGTGCTGCTTCCGCAGATTATCGAGCATGTCAAGTCTAAAAGGTGCACTCTCCTGACTTGAATCCTTTACCCTAATTGTTTTACTTCATATGAACATAACATTATGACTAGAATCTTTATTATAGATATGTAAAGTAAAAAGAGGGGAAGGGAAGTCGCCGGTCACCCGGTTAGCCACAGCTCATCTGGAGTTGCTGGGCACCGCCCAGTTGGCGTGGGGACTGTCGGACCATCTAATTAGTCTGCGTCTCGACATGTGCATTTCATAGTAAAGTTCGTCCCGAGCTTTCATCTTTGACCATGGCTCAAGAGTAGGTAATCGTCATCAAAGCTGCCCATGTACCATTTGCTTCATCACTGTGTTCATCACTGCTCCGTTTAAGTGCAGGAGATTGCTGCTAATGTCGTCTCCCCAGCGAACGTTGGGCAGAGCTTTTGCGGACATTTCAACACGTTGGTGAACTTGTCAAGCCTCTACTGCAAAACATGGTTCTTTGTACGCTCTAAATTGCCACGTTTATATGCTGTTGTCATACGTGGCAGGCTTGGTAGCGAGAGATCACAAAAAACAGTGCCTTGTAGTAGAGGGTTAACAAGTTCACCAACGTGTTGAAATGTCCGCAGAAGCTCCACCCAACGCACACCGGGGATACGACGATACCATTATCGTCATCAAAGTTGTCCATTCACCATTTGTTGTCACTGACTGCGGGCAGAAACGGTGTTGTTGATCGGATCTTTGCTCAGTCGCTTGATTGCTTTTCGAATGCATGTGAACAGGGGGAAAAGGGCTCATAGGAAATAAGCGGCTTTCGCACGCTCTGTCAAAAAAAAAAGCTCGTCTCGAGCTGAAGAATAAGCAGAGCAAAATAAGCTTGCAAACTGGTTAATTATCAAAGGATAAGGCTTCCGCGACTGTTACGAAAGGTGGATCAGAGCGATAATGATGATATCAATGCAGCGTAGATGGGTGGGCTCTATCGGAGCTGAGAGAACGAGTATTGCAATGATGGTAAGAATGACGATATGGTAGGAGCGGTGAAATTTGGGTGATTCGGTTTTTCCTCGTTCTCTGAAGCTCGCCGATGGGTTTTGTTCAAATGTCGATGATCTTGAACTGTAAGGAACTTCGCCCAAACAGATTTTCGAACACGCTGTTTTCGAAAGTAGTGGTCTTTGAAGAAGACAGAGTCTTTTTGAGAGACCACTCAGGGTGGAATTTCGACGAAATACGCAATCTTTACACTTCGAGCGAAATTCATGAGGACGTGTTTTCGTAAGCCTGTAACTCGGCGAACTTTATAGACTGGAGCCTAAGCATGCACCTTTTGATAGCACAGTTCCCAGTGATTTTGACTTGAAAAAGCAAGCAGGCAAGTTTTCTGACAAATTCGCGAAAAGTGCAGGGAAATTTACGAACTTTCATGACTCAGTTGCAGTCACCTCACAATATCTCTACAAAAAAACTCTGTCTTCTTCAAAGACCACTATTTTCGTAAATAGCGTGTTCGAAAACCTCTTTGGGCGAAGTTTCCTTACAATCCAAGATCATCGACATTTTGACCAAAACAAATTGGTGAGCTTCAGGGCATAGAACGAGAAAAAACCAAATCACCCGCTTTGAGAACTTGCTCATAGAGGTTATCTGACCTGCTGATAACGAAAATTACATCTGCTTAGCAGTAAAGCTTCTCATTTTAGTGTCACAGTGGGCAAAATTAAAATTGTTGAGATTTTATAGAAATGACCAGTCTACTATTATACGTTTGACCGTGGCATTAGCACTTAAATTATTTCAGGAAGGCCGTTTTGTAATCAGCGCACTCGCTTATCCCTTACCGAAATCCGCTCCCAGATGACAGGAACAATATTTTGATGAACGACTGATAAAAATTACCTCGTTTGAGTCAGCACAACCAAGTACCAACTTACAGCTTTCTAACCCAAGGTTCTAAAAACAACAAAGTATTGGTTTTCTCACAAACAGTTACTACATTCGTGATCAGCATGCTCGAGTATTCCCTGTGCCATCTCCCAGCCCCGTAACTCAAACTTTCAAGAAATCGACAAAAGTAGTGAATTATTCTAGTATCTAATATTGTAATCGTAATCAGTGCTCGATTACCCCTCTGTGCCAACCCCCAGCCCAGTAGGTGAACTCTGCAAAAAAAATCGATAAAAATCGATAAAATCGATATCGATCGATGGCGAAAAGTAGTCTGTGACACCCGCCGCAACCCAAAGTGTATGTGTGTCAGTTTGGTCCGGATCGGTTTATTCGGAACATACGTACAGACATACATACAGACATACAGACACACATACAGACAAACAGACATTCAGCTATATACAACGTGTCCCAAAAAATGTTAACACTGTTTGATCGTTTATGAGTCTCTTGTCATGAAGTCTTTTGAGAAGCTTGAGGGACCATTCTGTAGAGCGAGGTTCAACTTACAATTAGACTTACATTATGGAGCGAATCATCAATCGCTGTCCATTACTGTAGGATTACGGTATGAACTTTTAGCATACAGCGCCATTATGGAAATAAGCTTTTAATGCAAAAAATTCCAAAAAATCTGGAATTTCGTGTAGAGAGGTTTTTGGGCGTGCGGATTTTACGGCACAACTTTCTATCAGTTTTTCGAGCTTTTTCAATGTTGTAATCGCATTTCTGATCAACAGTGGGAAAACAGATTTTACCCTAACCTGAAACAAGTCATAAAAAAAGCATCACAGTGGGATGCAAACGTCATATTTAGAATCAGCGACTTCTACTACTCCAATACAAGAGTTTTTGGTTTGTTTGGTTTTCCTTCTGAGACGAAAATCGCTTTTAATTTCCAAAAATCCTCAAACCTACCGTAATCCTACAGTAATCAAAAGCGATTTGATGATTCGCTACATACTGTGACTCTAAGATAAACCTCGCTCTACAGATTCTTGCCTCACTTCTCGAAAGGCTTCACTTCATGACAAGAGATTTATTTGAGATCAAACGTTAACATTTTTTGGGACACTCTGTATATAGGATGATGCACCAAGCTAACAAGAGTTGCTTGAATTATGCGATTTCGCTGCAAATACAAAACATACGAGAACCTACAAACATAAACATACGAAAAACACAGGCAAAGCATGCAAACATATCTACCTTCGGGATGTGAAACGATGACTGCGATGAAAGTAATCTAAATTTTTTGTTTCCTGGCTTTCACTCTGTTTGTCTCTGAGAATTTCCTAGTTGATTTGGCCTGCAGTTGTCAAAAAAAACACGATGAAATTGAATTAAACTGGAAGACAATTTCAGTAAGAAGATTTCGTGCTGTTTAGGAAAGGCTTGCCTGAACGAAAATGGGAAAAAGGACTCCAACATCGTCATGAGAGCTGTCTGCATGCTACTTCTCAAGCCTTCCAAATACTTTGCTTATGAGCTAGTCTTACAACTACTAGAGACTATGACAATAAATATGATTGAATTCATGAATTGAAGTTTATTTGGCAAGTCAAATACTTAGATTGGTTTTTCTAAAAACGAATTATTTTCATCTGTTAGACTAATTGAGTAGTCAACTTTTTATGAAACTGTTGTTTTTTCTAGCAACGTATTCATGTGAGAATACGAAAGCATCTCTGCCAATGTAAGAATTACTGTATTTAAAATATAGGGTTGCCCCAAATTCTGCTGAAGTTTTAAGGATGTTATATAGTATCTATCAAAAATCAAATTCATTAGGCAAAAAAGCCTCCTTCGTATGATGAATGAATTCTACCTCTAGCACAGATGCATATATATATATATAATATTCCTGTTGAGCATCTCAAGCTGAAGTGCAAATGATACAAATTGAGGTTTCGCTCCATTAATAGATGTCCTTCAAGATTTGAACAGTCACTTCCTGAGGACCTCAGATTACATTTCTCCTTGTTCCCTATTACAATAAGTAAGTCAAGCTCTGACAATGCTGTTTCTTATAATTGTGTCTGATACGGGTGGTGCTGGCATCATTTCCACTCTGAACCCTTCAAAACCTTGTTCACTAGTTTTTCGCAAGTGCTATGATTATTGTTATTTTGCTGTCAAAAGCTATGAGGACATAAAGAATGAAAAAGTGTTGTAAGAAGAAAATTGACAGTGTATCAGGCGGTATCGAAATCCATAGGTAACTTTGGGTTTGTACCTTATACAAATAAGTCTGAACAATCAATTTAGGGCACTCGAACTCAAATTAACATGTTTTTACAGTATATTAAGGCGTTTTTTGAAGCAAAAAGGCGGCATAAGATGTTGTTGCTAAGTGTTAAGTACTGCTCAACAAATGCAGGCCACACATGGGCAATTTTTGATAGTTAGAAAAACGCTTTCTTTATGCTGCGTAAGGCAGATGGTCTTTGGATTTTCTGTTTAAGGGTAGGGGAACGAAAGCCGCCAGTTTCGCGGCCAACTGGTTCTTTCGCAGTGTTGTTGCATGTCGTTCCAGGACCAGCAGTCTGCGGAGGCATCCCATACTGGCGGCTTTCGTTACCCGATCCCCTGTTTCAAGGAGAAATTGCTGATTTGTGCAGGGTGTCCATTACCGGCGTGCGCTTCTTTGAATGCTAGGAGGATTTGAGGAGGACCTCGTAATGCACTAGTAAAATCAAAATTTCCTGCCTTTTTTCGAAAGAACCTCAGATCCTTTTGACAGCCGAAGTGTGCTCTGCGCGCAGACACAACCACGAATTTACACAATTTTTTTGCCTTGCGTTTCGTCTACAAGTCATCGTCAGAGGCTCAAAAGTTGAAAACGACAATATCCGCTCTCAAGCTCCAAACACCTCCTCCAATGGCACACTCGATTCATCTGGTGTGAAAGAGGTCCGGTCTCCAATGTATAATATCACCCATATTGCAGTGCGCAAAACTTTAAAAGAGCTCTTGTGTCTCTCCTCGCTGGGTGCTTTGCCAAATTGAGAGGTATGTAATGCCGCACAATTGTCGCCATATGCGTCTATCATTTCCGGCCTCACTTTAATTGTTTTCTGATTTTTCACTTTCTTTCATTGATCGTGCTCGGCAGCTCCCCCCTTATGCTCCCGCGGATAAAATCTCGTTATCTAGCGGTCGAGCAAACTGATTGTTATAGCTTCTGGATAATGTCGCGCTTACGCACGGGAAAAGTATGCAACTTTTGTGCAGGTTTAGTATCGTGAGCGGAGAGGGCTCGTTTTTTTACTACGCGGAGATCGGCCGAAACTTGCGGATTTGCCATCATGTACTGGAATTAGTTTGGTGATTATCGCGGCTTGGGACGAGGCGGACTCGTCCTATATGTTATTTTGGGGCAGTTGGACGCGCCGGATTAGCTATCCGGCCCCAGGGTTTGTATGCAGTATTTGCAAAGTTATGCAGGCAGTCATACGAGGCAAGGGACGCTAGCTCATCGAGCCCCAATATGGTGCATGGGCGTCAAGCGCATGGAAGTTGGAAGATTCCGCCCGCATATGGTATACACTGGACGCGCAGATCGAGGACAGCTGAATAACATCAAGGACGTCGTTATGGAAACGCGCCACCCCATCTTCCATGCGTGCGTAACGGATCTAGGTCTACCACGCTCAGCAAAGAAGATTAAGCAACAAAGAGACCAGTAGACACTCGGGCAAACCAGTGGCAAGAATGCAGGAATGGTAGCGATGGGTGCGGTGTTAAACATGGGGTATCTAGCTCACAACATTTTGGAAGGGTTGAGACGTAGCGTGCAGACTCTCATGACGATAGTTTGGGTCCTTTTTCTCATTTCCATTCAAACAGCTTTTTCTAACAGCACGAAAACTGCATACTGAAATTCTCTTTAAAATCAATTTTGTCGCGTATTTTTGACAAAGTGGATGCGGTAATTGGTTACACACACTCAAACACCTATGGAGACAGAAAAGTATGCTTTACCAAGTGCTCCTAAGGACAGGAATTGCGTTGCACTTACAGTCTGCCCCAATCCCAATCAGGCCAAAATCGGCATGGCGGGTGTCCTCGCTAGGGTTTCACTGTTATGCCTGCGCTGCTTCTCTAATCTCTCTTCAATCCTTTTGCTCTTCTCTGACAATGTGCAGGTGCAGTGTAAACGCCTAGCGCTGCGAATGCGCAAATTTACGCTGATGGTTCGGCCTGGTCCCGATTGGGGCAACACTCAGGAGACAGGTAAGCTTTGCAGACCAAAAAGTGGAATTCAATTAGGAAATTCTCAAAGATAAACAAAGTAAGAGCTAGAAATCAAAATATATCGATTACCTTCGTTGTTTCATTGCAAAGTAGATAAGTCCGCATGCTTTGTATGTGTTTGTTCCGTATATGTTTATGTTTGTATGCTCTCCTCAGGGCCCGGCACGAGGTTGTCAAATGACAAGCTGGAAATTATTTTGGGAAAAGAGGTGACCGCTCAGATAATCGCCGGGGGCAGGCGGCCATGCGATTTATGTGCAGGCGGGCACCGGAAAAATAGTTCGCTGAATTCTTGCGGTTCGCTTGCAGATACTTGGATGAATGTTGGCGAAATTTTAGACATATTCTCGGAGAACAAATGCGGATTTTTCGTGGAATAGTGGCGGCGCAGTGGCCGCATTCTCGCGGACTTTCCGCGAGAGAATGCAAAATTATTTGGGGCCGCACGGCCCTTTGTGAAGGACCGCACAGCCCTTTGTGAAGGACCGCACAGCCCGTAGGTACCTTCCGCAGAGAGAAAGTACCTCAAACTTGGGTAATCAAACCACCGATGGCACCTCTGTTATGTAGAGTTTTACCTTTGTTCGGCGTAAACGCGAAAATGCTCAAAAAAAGTTCGAGCGCCTGCTGAAAGCTTGGCTCGCGCTTGCTGGGAGAGTTTATCTGACGAGCGCTTGCAGAAAATTTTGTATTGCTGCCCGCTGGCAGAACACCTAGTACCGCTTGCTGAAGATTTGGTCACGCCCCAAAATTCTGCTGACCGCCTGCAGAAAAGTGCGAATTTGCGGACCGCCTGCCCCCGACGATTATCTGAGCGTATGGTCACTCGACTGATTTGTTGAGCCAGTGGTTCGATTTTCAACAAACCATGGTTGTCCTCGCCAGTGAAAACCGATGGTTGTCCTCGCCAGAGGCAGCCGATTGTTGTCGTCGCCTGAGGCAACAGTCCGGCGTGAGGCATCCATCAGAAATGACTGGAGACTCGGCGCCTTACATGGCCTCGCCCTATAAATTCGTGTGGTTAAGCATAGGTTTTCCAAACAAAATCTATACGCCCTTTTGAATTCGTGTGACCAATTACAACCGACCCCGCCCCTTTTCGAGGGGTATATAAGGCGGCCGATGTCGGCATTGTCGGTCACTCACCTCTGCTAGCCGCCGGCCACTGAACCACCGAGAGCTCCGAGTAAAGCGAGGATCCAAGATCTAAGGACCTGAGGACCTGATAAAGGACTAAGAGATAAAGCCGAAAGACTCCTATTTTTCGAGTACCGAGAAGCCAACAGGCTCTATTTCGAGTACCGAGAAGCCTAAAGGCTCCACATATCTTGGGTATCAGGAATCATAGAGCCTAAAAAGCTTTCATACAACACAGGATGTCGCCGAAAAAGCGTGCATCCATCGGAAGAGTTGATCCCAAGGCCAAAGAGATTAGGGATCAAAGAGAGGCTGAGGCCTCTGAGCAGCGCGAGGAACGGCTAGAAGGCAATCGTGCCAGAAAGCCGGAGAGCAAGGCAAACGCCTGAACAGCGAGGAGCAAGTCTCTCGAACTCGCCAGCGGCTTGCTGCTCTGAGGACCTCAGAGTCACAAGAAAGGCATGATTTTCGACTCGATGATGACCGAGTGAGACACGCCAAAGCCAGGTCTCAGGATACGGCCGAACAGCACGAGTCTCGGCTCGGTGATATGCGATCAAGAAACGCTGAGGCCAGATCTCAGGAGACGGCCGAACAGCACGAGTCTCGACTCGGTGATATGCGATCAAGAAACGCTGAGGCCAGATCTCAGGAGACGGCCGAACAGTGCGAGTCTCGACTCGACAGCAGTCGAATGAGGACTGAGGCTTTACGAAGAGCTGAAACTGGTGCAGCGCACTCATTAAGGCTCAAGAAATCGTGCTCGACATGTCCACGCTCGACAGACATCTAGGCGAGTAGATCTTCATCTCGCGGCATTAAACTATGATGCCCAGGTCGACTCGACCCATCCGAAGGTCGAGTCGACCTGGGCTTTTCGAAAGACGGATGTCATATCTGGCAAGTGTCCAGCCAAGAAGTTCAGAGCCAAACTTCCTGACATGTGCTGTTCCAGCAGCAAAGTCGACCTTCCGCCTCCACGTGAGCCGCCTGAGCCGCTTCGTTCATACATGTCCGGCACGAGTGCTGTTCAGGCATTTATAACAGAACATCAGGAAGTACAATGCGTGCTTCCAGACGTCCTCTGGCACTACAGTTGCCACGCCCGACGTTGAAGAACAGGGCTTTGTGCCAACGTTCAAGATGCAGAAAAGGTCTATCATAGAGCTAAATCCCTCTTTCTTATGGCGATAATAGCCCCCAAGTTTTTGCAGCTGTACTTCGTCTGCGACGAGCAGCTGCAAGCGAATCAACGTTGCGGCATTATCGGTGGCATAGCCGGAGGTCGTGCTAGAGTTGAAAGAATGCTGCATCAGCATAACGACCTGGTGAAGGACTTCAAGACCTGGACTAAATGCCTGCAGACGAATCGTTATCCGTGCTGACAGGAGGCATGCTGGTCAGCATGAACGACGCTTCAATGCTTTGTCTGTAAGCGAGATGGCGGTGGTCTTGGTTGGCGAAGACGACAGCGACGGGCGTGACATTATCATCCAAAAACGTTGCGAAACGTTGCAGCGCATCTCTGAAACCCATAGGTCGTAGGATGCCCTGCAGTACCCACTCATGTTCTGGGATGGAATAGACGGGCATCACTTCGAGCTATGGCAGAGGAATCTTAGCACTGGTGCCCTCACCGATAAGAAGGTATCGGCGATGGATTTTTATGCGCATCGCATGATGATAAGGTCCACGTCCTTGAATCACGTCGTGAAATGTCGCCAACTGTTTTACCGTGGACGTGTACCCCAAGATTGAGAGTGAACGGCTCCTAGCGTGGCAATCTAGGAAACACCAGCCAGACCTGCTCGGGTGCAACACCAAATAGGCGGCTGGGCGGGGCGAGTAGAAATCCAGGAAAGAGCCCTAGGTGCCTGCAGTTCGTAGCTGTATTTATACAAAAGATGATTATATAATGCGTGGCAGGCCTCCCTGGGACAACTGCAACACGGAAACCTGAGCTCCCTGGCGTTTTTGCAGTGGAAACACCATCTGTGGTTGGGGATATACTGGCCGGAGCTGCCATTGAAACCGGACGTAGCTAGCAGAAACAGTTTCCGGCACCATTTTATGATATCCTCGGGCCACAACTGCGGCATCGACATTCTCGTGAGTCCCTCGAGAAGCGTCTTCAGTCGGTAGCACTGGACGTAAAGCCGGATGGTGCGCATGTTTTTTGGAAACACTGCCATCGACCGCTGCTTTGTTTTCTCCATTCCTGGGAAGATTCTTCGGTCGTGATGACAGTTTCGTCCCTGATGCCGCTTAAGATAAATGTCAGGAGTTCGATAGCGTCCATGCCTAAAGTTCTCAATTTATTCCAGAAACGAGTTGAGTTCGAAGCCGGAACCTCAATGTAAGGTTCCGGCTGGTTCCTTAAACCTGATAACGACCCTGGACCAAGTTGTAGTAGACTATGGTAATTTGGATAAATGTCTTAAACAAAAGTCATAACCCAAGTTCCCCAACAATATTTATTTTGAGAATTCAATGAGCAAATGAAACACATAAAAGTACAGCAAGCGAATACAAAACTGTGGTCCGGATAAAGATGAAATGAATAGAAATATGAAGGGAAGAAACAGTAAAGAAACTTGATGCCATGAGATTACAGTGTCTCACAAACATAAATTCACATATTTATACTGTTTTTTAATAGAATTTCTAGCAATTATCAATGTTTTATGTTAGTGCATTACTTGATAATAAGGTAAAAGTTGTAGGGAACCAGTGAAATTTATACAAGAACACTTCAATACTTCCACACTTACCTCTCAACCGGCTGCATCATGGCGTTGATTGCTCCACATTAGTCACTCCCAGTTTTCATTTTTCACATCACAGGTTCCCGAAATTCTTTCGTACGTTGGGTGATCCTGTTCCAAAAGCTATTGCCGTTTTAACCAAGTTGTCGCTGTGCAAATACAAACGTGTTGCACATGAGAGCCTCGGAGAGTGAACATTCTTTACAAGAGGCGGCTGCCTGATATAAATATGAGGGTCCCACAAAGACTTTACGTCTCTAAGTATGGCGGCGTTTCACCCGTCCAAATTTAATGAGGGGCCTTGAGAAATGCTGGTTTTTGCCATTTTTGCGCAAAGTGGATTTTTGGAATTAGCGCGTCGAATTACCCCAGAAAAGCGAAGAAAGCCACAGCTCAAGGATTTGAAGAACCGCTGCCTTCAATGCTCACGGAAACTCCGATTTCTCTGCGAGATCAGAGATCATGTAACTCCTGCAAACCTAGTCTTTTTTCCGCGTAAGATTGCTAGTGGGGTGTTATTCAAGGAGCGCCGTAAAATACTGTAAACAGAACCGGAAAGCTGCAGGAACTTGCAATCTACGGAAGGGACAGGCACTGGCGACTTGAATAGTAAAGTAGGGAACGGCGGGACTGGCCAAGTCTATCGTTTGCGTTTGGTCGTAAGTGTTGCGGTTCTCGATCTTGTCTACAGCGTAAGCGGTCGTGAACGTATTGAAACTTTGCCATGATTTTGCGTACAACCATAAGGCCTATTGATTGCACCAGTGAAAAACTACGGTCCGGGTCTGAAACAGAAAGGGATGTTAGAGATAAATGTATTTCCAATAACGGTAACCCGGGATCCTATGCGTGCGCTGGAAGAAATGGCCGAGTTTTGGTGGCTTTTTTTGACCAAGCAAGCAATTATTGAGTACTCTTCGTGTACGATACAAGCCTCAATCTATCAACCTCTCAAACCTCCTTTGTAGCCTGGACTTAGCACTAGAACAAGCGCTATTACAAACGCTCTTTGACTTACCCACTCTTTAATTCTCCACCAAAATGGGGTCGACAGCAAACATTGACAACATTCTTCTTTATATGCACATTTTGGTATTAAAGAATACATCTGACTCATCTTAGTCTTGAGTGCAGTTCGCAAATTGCGTCGCTCAATTCCTTTACTGATCGGCTGTCTGGTAATCTTCTTTACAAGCACAATTTGGCAACAAAAAATATTTGACTCATCTTAGTCTTGAGTAACTTTCGCAATATGCATCGCTCATTTTTTTTTTGACTAATCAGCTGTCTTCTGGTAATTTCCTTTACAAGCACATTCCGATCAAAGAATACAGTCGTGAAAGGAATGATAATAAAAAGGGAGGAGCAAATTTTGGCGATTACAAAATGTTCACAATTTCTATGAGTACGGCGGAATCCAATATGTTCATACGCACACGACCGTCGATAGATCTTCATACTCTTGGAAAAACTTGCACAAAATTTTCTCCCTAACCTCTTACTCGATGAGCGATGCATGCGACGGATTAGGGCACCACGGGCATTTCCTTGTATGCTTTTGCACAGCAATAGTGGGTTGAAACATTTGGCTCGAACCTCAATCCATCTCTTGCTCAGCTCTTTCTCAGGCAGAGTAAAGTGCCCGTGATCTGCTGACGTCGATTTCGACTCTCCAGCTATTCATTAAAACACTCAAGCTAAAATTTCCTATTTTCAATGTAGTTGTTTTCCATCTCGGACTAGCAAAAAAATAAATCGTTCATGCACTAAAAACTCACAAATGACTCGACAACGTCATCTTGGAAAGCCGGATGCACGGAGTATGATCACAGCTCTCGGAAGACCGTATCGCCGCCAGCTACTTGGCACGAGGGTGTCACATCCTCAGAGTTAGCGCTTTCCCAGTGCGACACATACGGTCGTGAGTACTCCTCAATGAAATTAAATGAGGCATAGTTGAGAAGTAAGTAATAATGGTTAGTAAAGTGATAGTTATTCCATTCCAATCGCTTCTTCTTTATGAAGGCACACTGGAAAAGAATACGATACAGATTAGCATAGAGAATTGTTGTAAGCGACTGTGACACTAATTTTTCAACGTTCTCCTGCTCTACTGCGCAAGTGTTGATCGATTGGGTAATTCCACTGCCTCACAAAGTTGCCGAATAAATGGCGTAACGTCATAAAAGTACGCGCAACAACGAGTAATACGGTACTTTTTTCTCACTGTAACTACCATCAGGTCAAAGATATCAGGAAGGAGACCAAGAGTAGCTTTAAGAAGATTAAATTGATTTTGAAGATTCTTTGATCGCAGTGTGCTTGTAAGGGAGATTACCAGAAGAAGCCGATTAGTCAAAAAAATGAGCGACGCATATTGCGAAAGTCACCTAAGACTAAAATGAGTCAGATGTATTTTTTGATACCAAAATGTGCTTATGAAGAAGATTATTAGAAGATAGCCGATTAGTAAAAGAATTGAGCGACGCATTTTGCGAACGGTACCCAAGACTAAGATAAGTCAAACATAATTTTAATACCAAAATTTGTTTATAAAGAAGAATGTTGTCAATGTTTGCTGTCGACCCCATTTTGGTGGAGAATCATGGGTGAGTTAAAGAGCGTTTGTAATAGCGCCTGTTCTAGTGCTAAGTCTAGGCTACAAAGGAAGTTTGAGAGATTGATAGATTGAGGCTTGTATCGTACACGAAGAGTACTCAATAATTGCTTGCTTGGTCAAAAAAAGCCACCAAAACTCAGCCATTTCTACCAGCGCACGCATAGTATCCCGGCTTACCGTTATTGGAAATGCACTCATCTCTAACATCGCCCTTTCTGTTTTAGACCTGAACCGTAGATTTTCACCGGTGCAATCAATAGGCCTTATGGTTGTACGCAAAATCATGGCAAAGTTTCAATACGTTCACGACCGCTTACGCTGTAGACAAGGTCGAGAACCGCAACACTTACGGCTAAACGCAAACGATAGACTTGGCCAGTCTCGCCGTTCCCTACTTTACTATTCAAGCCGCTAGTGCCTGCCCCTTCCGTAGTTTGCAAGTTCCTGCAGCTTGCCGGTTCTGTTTACGGTATTTTACAGCGCTCCTTGAATAACACCCCACTAGCAATCTTGCACGCGGAAAAAAGACTAGGTTTGCAGGAGTTACATGACCACTGCTCTTGCAAAGAAATCTGAGTTTCCGTGAGCATTAAAGGCAGCGGTTCGGCAAATCCTCGAGCTGTGGTTTTTTCCGCTTATCAGGGGCAATTCGACCCGCATTCTGAAAATCCACTCTACGCGAAAATGGCAAAAACCAGCATTTTTCAAGGCCTCTCATTGAATTTGGACGGGTGAAACGCCGCCCTAGTTAATGACGTAGATTTGTTGTGGGACCCTCATGTTTATATCATTGCGGCATGCCGCCTCTGACGGTGTGAGAGATATCGCAAGCTCGTCTAAGTACGTGTAATAATAGCTTGCGCGCACCGGTTAAGGGCAATCTTCTAGGCAGGAGCAGCATGCTGTGCGCTCGGACCTGCTCCGTTCTCATGTGTGGGGTGCAAAGCAACCTTCCATATAAAATTTTCGAGATGTTCGATTTAGCCACTGCCTTTAAGGACGGCGATTTTGTAATTTTTCCAGGTGACCTAATATAGCCATAACAAGATGCTATTTAGACGATGGAACTTTGTACCGCCCACGTTTGGACGCGAGTTCGAAAAACAGTAAAGCCCGCTAAACAGGACCTGGGCAGACACTGCAGAAACAGCTGCGATTTCTAAGAGCATCATTGCTCGCCTCAAATGCGATCTCTTTAACTGCACCGTCTTGTAAGTTCTCATAAAGACCCATCTCGGGCGACATACTTTTTGCCTCCACGGACCCTGCACATACAAAGGCCCATTATAAGTAGTGTCGGAGGACCCACAGATAGGATAGCATGGTTGCTCAACAAAATTCTTTCGCCGCTTCTCAGACATGCTTGGCTCATCTCGAAACCAACATGTTTTTGGATAGGTTGCGAAATGCTAATTTGAGACATGGTATCATGGAATCCTTCGATGTGAATGTACACGAATGAGTTCAACGAGGGAGCCATGCAAGCAATCTTTTTCAACATAGCAAATGCGGCAGCAGAGTGCACCATGCGTGTTGTGAGATTCTCTCGTCGCTCTTCGACCAGCATCTTCTTCTCCTTATCAGTGCCGCCGCTTTTCCTAATAGTTGGTGGCAGTTTCTGCAACTGGCGTCTAATCAGAACAACGTCATAACCACACACGGTCGCGCAGCATCCTAGTTGTCACGTTTTTTGAATTCAGATTTATATTATAGAGAGGATAAGCAGATGCCTATTTGTAGGTGGTATCTTGTTGTGAAGCATGCTCACAATTTGGCTCTTCCCCAACGT
This sequence comes from Cylicocyclus nassatus, assembly GCA_958299035.1. Lineage (NCBI taxonomy): Eukaryota > Metazoa > Nematoda > Chromadorea > Rhabditida > Strongylidae > Cylicocyclus > Cylicocyclus nassatus. Next base: position 26,932,541 of record CATQJL010000223.1, on the reverse strand, counting down.
CATAGTTCCCTTGATGATTGGCTGACATGCGAGAGTTATATTCTAGTTCAAGGCACACGCAATTCAAATGTTCACATAAAATCAATTCTGGTTTTTCGAATTAAACATCACACATTTTTCGTACATGGAATCCACCTCATAATGTTGGAAGGTGTAGCACGCTGCGTTGTTGGGACAGCTAATTTCTTCTCCAACCCTCAGCAGAAAGCACATTCCGTTTTTAACGCAGTGGCAAATTCAGAGGAGAGGCGTATCAGTAGAAATTACCGGGAAACGAGTTATTTTGAGCTAAAAATTTGCAAGCTTTCTACACTAGGGTCTCGAACCATGAAGTGTTGTACAAATGCAGAGTAAAAGATGGAGACCACCGAAGCATTAAATGTACACAAAGCAGTGATATGCAAAATGTCATTATCTTCAACAAACTTAGATTTTTGTACGCACGTATCAAAGAGTTCACTTTGCGCATGACTATGTTTGCCACGACAGTCTAAGCCTAGTTTTTTAATAAGCTCAATTAAGCAAAAACCTTGGGGAGCGCTTTGATGTGGCAGGTGTTGCCAAGCAAGCAATACACTGTAATATCTAAACTTTTTGAAATATACTTAGGGCCGCATGCATTAACATCCCCACTGGGGAGGAGGATCGCGGGTTAAAAGAAAGCTTCAAATCCTGAAGCGCCAGATATCTGGATTTCACTTGTCTACCCATCTATAAGTACTCCTACTATCCTTGACTACTAACATATTGAACAGAAACGAGAAGACGTACAAGTAGCATTTTCCCCTTTTTCGCTCCGATGATCCTTAACGCCCAACCGCCCGTTTTTTCTTCAAAGTCACTCTTCTTTCTTCGAAGTTAACGAAAACATTCCAAAGTTGTACTGTTTATCCAAACTGACAGTGCTAAGCGTGCTGCTGATAAGAACAATTGAGTTACAGTAATATTGAAATTCTCGGCACCTAACTTTTGGCTTGAGGTTCATCTCGATTTCTAAGACTCTGATATATTATTTGTTCTCATCGATAATTAGTGAAACTCTGGCACATTTTCATTAACTCCGAAGAAAGAAAAAAACTTTAAAGAAAAGGCGGTTGCTTGCGAATCATCAGGGGATCATATAAAAAGCTAGAAAACGCGGCTTGTACAGCTTCTTGCTCCTGTTCAATATGTTAGTAGTCAAGGATAGTAGAAATATTTACGGACAGGTAGACAACGTGAAATTCAGTTTCCTTTCAAACTGCAATCCCCTTCCCCGCAGAATGTTAATGCATGCGGCCCTCAGGCTGAGTTCATGCTGATCCGTATAATCAGGACAGTTCCAGCACAGCGCTCGAATTGTGCCTGTGCTAGTACAGGTCCGGAACTTAGTATGAAGTAGCCTTATGAAACTATGATGCACCAAGTTAACAAAAGTTGCTAGGTTTAGCCGATTTCTCTACAAGTACCAAACATAGGAGAATTACAAACATAAACATACGGATTTCCTGTCTTCTGAGTGTACGGTCTGTCCCGATCGGGGCCAGGCCGAACCGTCGGCGTAAATTTGCGCGTTCGCAGCGCTAGGCGTTTGCACTGCACTTGCGCATTGTCAGTGAGAGCAAAAGCATTGAAGAGAGATCAGAGAAGCAGCGTAGGCGTGACCGTGAAACCCTAGCGACGCGGACCCGCCATGCCGATTTTGGCCTAATTGGGTTTGGGGCAGACTGTAAGTGCAATGTAATCCCTGTCCTCAGAGCACTTGGTAAAGCACACTTTTCTGTCTCCATAGGTGTTTAAGTATGCGTAGCCAGTCACCGCATCCACTTTGTCAAAAATACACGACGAAATTGATTTTAAAGATAATTCCAGTATGCAGATTTCCTGCTGTTAGGAAGAGCTTGCCTGAACGAAAATGAGAAAAAGGACCCAAACCATCGTCATGGGAGTCTGCACGTTACGTCTCAACTCTAAATTGTTTGTGAGCTGGATACCCATGCTTGACATCACCTCATCGCTGCCATTCCTGCATTCTTGCCACTATTTTGTCCAAGTGTCTACTAGTCTCTTTGTTTCTTGATTTTCTTTGCTGAGCGTGGTAGACTTAGGTCCGTTGTGCACTTATGGAAGATAAAGTGGCGAGTTCCCATAATGACGTCCTTGATGTTATCCAGCAATCCTCAATCTGCGACTCCACCGAATCTTCCGTCTTCCATGCGCCTATGCACCATATTAAAGCTCGATGAGCACAGCATCCTTTGCCTCGTATGGCTGGCTGCACAACCATGCACCCGAGTCCGCCTCGTCCCAAGTCGCGATGATCACCAAACTGATTTCAGTACTTGATGTCAGTAAAATCCGATCTCCGCGTAGTAAAGCTACGAGCCCTCTCCGCTCACAGTACAGAACCTGCACAAAAGTTACATACTTTCCCGCGCGTCAACGCGACACTATTCAAAAGCTATAACGATCACTTTGCTCGACCGCTAGATAACAAGACTTCATCCGCGGGAGCTTGAAGGGGGAGCTGCCGAGCACGATCAATGAAAGAACGTGAAAAATCAGAAAACAATTGAAAGTGAGGCCGGAAATGAAAGACGCATATGCCGACAATTGCGCGGCATTACATACCTCTCAGTTCGGCAAATTGCCCAGCGGAAAGAGACACACGTGCTCGTCTAAAGCGTTGCACACTGCAATATCGGTAATACACTGGTGGCCGGACTTCTTTCACACCAAATGAATCGAGTGTGCCATTGAAGAAGGTGTTTGGAGCTTAAGACCGGTTGTTACTCAACTTTTGAGCCTCTGACGATGATAAAAAAATTCTTGGTTGTGTCTGCGCGCAGAGCACACCTCGGCTGTCAAATGGATCAAAACTATTTGAGATTCTCCAAAAAAAGCAGAAAATTTTAATTTCACTGGTTCATTAGAGGTCCTCCTCTAATCCTTTTTACATTCAAAGAAACGCGCGATGGTAATTTTGGACACCTTGTACATATCAGCAATTTCCTTCAAACAGGCATTCTAAAGACCATCTGCACTAGGCAGCATAAAAATTCTTTTATCTAATTACCAAAAATTGCTCGTATGTGGCTTGCATTTGTTAAGCAACACAACACTTAGCAACAACATTTAATGCCACCATTTTGCTTCAAAAATGCCTTAACGTACTGTAAAATTATGTCACTCACTTTGAACGAGTGCCCCAAATCAATTGTTCAAACTTATTTGTATAACGTACAAATCCAAAATTACGTATGTATGTCGATACCGCCCGATAGTTAACTTATTTCTGCTTATGACATTTTTCGGTTTTATGCTCTACATTTGGCAGCAAAATAACAATGATCATAGCATTTGTGAAAACTAGTGAAATTCAAGGTTTTGAGGGGTTCAGAGTGAAAATGATGCCTGCACAACCCGTAACAGACACAAGATAAGAAGCACCATTGCTAGAGATTGACTTACTTAATGTAATAGGGAACGAATTCAAGGAGAAATGTGGTCTGGGGTCCTCGAAATGACTGTTCGAATCTTAAAGGATATCGATCAATGGAGCGAAACCTCAATTTTTATCATTTATACACTGTTCTGCTTGAGATTCTCAACAGGGATATTATATGCGCCTGTGTCAGAGTAAGAATTCATTCACCATACGAAGGAAGCTTTTTTTGCATAGTGAGGGTAATTCTTACACTGGCAGAGAGCTTTCGTATTCTCACATGAATACGTTGTTCGAAAAAATAATAATAGTTTCATGAAAAATTGACTACTTAATTAGTCTAACAAATCAAGAAATTCGTTTTCAGAAAAACCACCTAAGTATTTGACTTGCCAAATGAGCTTCCTCTAGTAGCTGTAAGAGTAGCTCACAACCAGTAGCTGGAAGGCTTGAGATGCAGCAGCGGACAGGTCTCATGACGATGTTAGAGTCATTTTTCTCATTTTCGTTCAGGCAAGCTTTCCAACAGCACGAAATCTGATTACTGAAAATGTCTTCCAGTTCAAATCAATTTCATCGTGCATTTTTAACAATTGCAGACCAAACCGACTAGAAAATTCTCAGAAATAAACAGAGTAAGAGCCAGAAATCAAAAAATTTCAAATCATCTTTATCGCAATCATCGTTTCACATCTCAAATTCTACCAGCGCACGCATAGGTTACCGTTATTGGAAATGCATTTATCTCTAACATCGCCCTTTCTATTTTAGACCTGAAGTTTTTCACTGGTGTAAGCAATAGGCCTTATGGTTGTACGCAAAATCATGGGAAAGTTTCAATACGTTCACGACCGCTTACGCTGGAGACAAGGTGCGAGGAACGGCAACACTTACGACCAAACGCAAACGATAGGCTTTGCCAGTCCCGCCGCTTCCTACTTCACCATTCAAGCCACCAGTGCCTGTCCCTTCCGTAGACTGCAAGTTCCTGCAGCTTGCCGGTTCTGTTTACAGTATTTTACGGCGCTCCTTGAATAACACCCCACTAGCAATCTTGCACGCGGAAAAAAGACTAGGTTTGCAGGAGTTACATGATCACTGCTCTCGCAAAGAAATCTGAGTTTCCGTGAGCATTAAAGGCAGCGGTTCGGCAAATCCTCGAGCTGTGGTTTTTTCCGCTTATCAGGGGCAATTCGACCCGCATTCTAAAACTCCACTCTACGCGAAAATGGCAAAAACCAGCATTTTTCAAGGCCTCTCATTGAATTTGGACGGGTGAAACGCCGCCCTAGTTAAAGACGTAGAGTCCTTGTGGGACCCTCATGTTTATATCACTGCGGCATGCCGCCTCTGACAGTGTGAGAGATATCGCAAAAAATCCTTCGATGTGAATGTACACGAATAAGTTTAACGAGGGAGCCATGCAAGCAATCTTTTTCAACATAGCAAATGCGGCAGCAGAGTGCACCATGCGTTGTGAGACTCTCTCGTCGCGCTTCGAGGTCAGCGTCTTCTTCCCCTATCATTACACCGCCGTTTGTCCTAACATTTGGCGGCAGTTTCTGCAGCTGGCGTCTAATCAGAACAACGTCGTAACCACACACAGTCGCGGAGCTTCCTAGTTGTCAGTTTTTGAATTCAGACTTATATTATAGAGAGGATAAGCAGATGTCTATTTATAGGTGATATCTTGTTGTGAAGCATGCTCACGATTTCGCTCTCCTTCAAATTCATAGCTTCCTTGATGATTGGCTGACATTCAAGAGTTATATTCTAGTTCAAGGCACACGCAGTTCAAATGTTCACATAAAATCAATTCTGGTTTTAAATTAAACATCACACATTTTTCGCACATGGAATCCACCTCATGACGTTGGAAGGTCTAGCACGCTGCGCTGTTGGGACAGCTAGTTTTTTCTTCTCCAACGCTCAGCAGAACATTTTAATCTTAACGCAGTGACATAAGTGACATGACTTTCCTAATATCACAAACATATGATAATCACAAATCATCAATTTTCTCAACTAAATCAATTAAAGCGTTATGGTATGTAGTGGCAAATTCAGAGGAGAGGCGTATCGTAGAAATTACGGATACGAATTATTTTAAGCTAAAAATTGGCGAGCTTGTTTTCTACACGGGTCTCAAAGCATGAAGTGTTGTACGAATGCAGAGTAAAAGAGTGTTTGAGTAAAAGACTGTTTCTGGTCTTTGCAGACTACCGAAGCATTAAATTCACACAAAGCAGTGATAAGCAAAATGTCTCTACTTTCCACAAACTTAGATTTTTGTACGTACTTATCAAAGAGTTCACTTTGCGCATGACTATGTTTGCCACGACTGTCTAAGCCTAGTTTTCAATGAGCTGAATTAAGTAAAAACCTTGTGGAGCGCTTTGGCAGGTGTTGCCAAGCAAGCAGTACAATGTAATCTTTAAACTTTTTAAAATACATAGGGCCGCATGCATTAACAGCCCCGCTGGGGAGGGGGATCGCAGGTTAAAAGAAAGCTTCAAAACCTAATGCTCCAGATATCTGGATTTCACTTGTCGCCTATCCGTAAGTATTCCTACTATCCTTGACTACTGACATATTGAACAGGAACGAGAAGAAGTACAAGCAGCATTTTCCACTTTTTTGTACGACACCAAACTAATTCCAGTACTTGATGTGAGAAAAATCCACAAGTTTCGACCGATCTCCGCGTAGTAAAGGAACGGGCCCTCTCCGCTTACGGTAGAAAACTTGCACAAAAGTTACATACTTTCCCCGCGCGTCAGCGCAACACTATCCAGAAGCTATAACAATCATTTTGCTCGACCGCTAAATAACGAAACTTCATCCGAGGAAGCTTAAGGGGGAGCTGCCGAGCACAATCAATGAAAGAACGTAAAAAATCAGAAAACAATTGGAAGTGAGGCCGGAAACGAAAGACGCATATGGCGACAGTTACGCGACATTACATTCCTCTCAATTTGGCAAAGTGCCCAGCGAGGAGAGACACATGAGCTCGTCTAAAGTGTTGCGCACTGCAATATCGGTAATACACTGGTGGCCGGACCTCTTTCATCTACACCAGATGAATCGAGTGTGCCATTGAAGGAGGTGTTTGGAGCTCAAGAGCGGATTTTGTCGTGACTCAACTTTTAAGCCTCTGACGATGGCAAAAAATCGTGTAAACTCTTGGTTGTATCTGCGCGCAGTGCAGACTTCGGCTGTTAAAAGAATTTGAGATTTTCGAAAAAACCAGGAAGTTCTAATTTTACTAGTGCATTATGAGGTCCTTCTCAAATCCTCTTAGCATTCAAAGAAACGCGTGCCGGTAATTTTGGACACCTTGTACATATCAGCAAATTTCCCTCTAAACAGGCAACCTAAAGATCATCTGCATTAAGCAACATAAAAAATCTTTTCTAACTACCAAAAATTGCCCATATGTGGCTTGCATTTCTTGAGCAGCACTCAACACTTAGCAACAACATTTGATGCCAACATTTTCCTATGAAAATGCTTTAACATACTACAGGGTGTCCCAAAAGTATGTATCGAACGTTTGATCGTTAATATCTCTCTTCCCAAGAAGTCTTTTGCCTTGCTTCAGGTACCGTTTTGTAGAGCTGGCTTCAACTTAGATTTGCCTTATAGAACGACTCACCCATCTCTCTTCATTACTGTAGGATTACGGTAGAAATTTCAAAGAGGGTTTTGAGCCATGGAAGGCCATATTTTGCCACAGAAAGGAAACAAAACAGTTTGAAAACTTTTATGCTAGGCTAATTAGAGTTGCTGATTATAACTGTAAAGTTCCCAACTTATTATGATGCTTCATTGAAGAGTTATGCCAGGTAAGAAGTAGCGGCCATTTTTTCAATGTTCCTAAAAAGTGGGATTGCACCGTTTAGAAAGCTTCGTAATCTTGTGAATAGTTAATTATTGAACTCAGCGTCCACAAAAACCCTATTACACAAGTTTTCACGATTTTTTGAAAAATTTTGAAACGGCAGCTTTTTTCACATTAACACCATATGTTTCAAGTTTCTACCGTAATCCTACAGTAATGAAGAGAGATGAATGATTCGTTCTATAGTGCAAATCTAAGTTGAAGCCAGCTCTACAAAACGGTACCTAAAGCAAGGCAAAAGACTTCTTGGGAAGAGAGATATCAACGATCAAACGTTCGATACATACTTTTGGGACACCCTGTATAAAATTATGTCACCCACTTTGAATCGGGCGCTTCAAATCAATTGTTCAAACTTATTTGTATAACGTACAAACCCAAAATTACCTATGTTAACTAATTTCTGCTTACGACATTTTTCAGTCTTATGTTCTGCATACTTTTTGGCAGCAAAATGACAATAATCATAGCATTTGTGCAAACTATGAAATTCAAGGTTTTGAGGAATTCAGAGTGAAAATAATGCCGGCACCGTATCAGACACAGTGATAAGAAACAGCATTGCTAGAGATTGATTTACTTATTGTAACAGGGAGCGAACTCAAGGAGAAATGTGGTCTGGGGTCCTCAGGAAATGACTGTTCAAATCTTAAAGGACATCTATCAATGGAGCGAAACCTCAGTTTTTATTATTTGCACCTGTTCAGCTTGAGATGCTCAACAGGGATATTATATGCGTCTGTGTCAGAGTAAGATTCATTTACCATACGAAGGAGGCTTTTTTGCACAGTGAGGCAGAATTTGGAGCAATCCTATTTTTAAATACGGTAATTCTTAGATTAACAGAGATGCTTCCGTATTCTCACATGAATACGTTGCTAAAAAAACATTAGTTTCATAAAAAGTTGACTACTTAATTAGTCTAACAAATTAAGAAATTCGTTTTTAGAAGAACCATCTAACAAAGTATTTGACTTGCCAAATGAACTTCAATTTAATAAATTCAAGCAAAGTTATTATCATAGTCTCTAGTAGCTGTAAGACAAGCTCACAACCAAAGTATCTGGAAGGCTTGAGACGCAGCATGCGGACAGCTCTCATGACGATGTTAGAGTCCTTTCTCTCATTTTCGTTCAGGCAAGCTTTCATAACAGCACGAAATCTAATTACTGAAAATGTCTTCCAGTTCAAATCGATTTCATCGTGTTTTTTTAACATTGCAGACCAAACTAACTAGGAAATTCTCAGAGATAAACAGAGTGAGAGCCAGAAATCAAAAAATGTCAAATTATCTTTATCGCAATCATCGTTTCACATCTCAGAGGTAAATATGTTTGCATGCTTTGCCTACGTTTTTTCCGTATATGTCTATGTTTGTATGTTCCCGTATGTTTTGTATTTGCAGCGAAATCGGATAATTCCACAAATCTTGCTAACTTGGTGCAATATAGTCTCATAAGGCTGGGTTCATACTGACCCGTAAATTCCGGAGCTGTTTCAGCACAGCGCACAGTTCGAGCGCTGTGCTGGAACTGTTCCGGAACATAAAATCAGTATGAACGCAGCCTAAGTGTATCTCAAAAAGTTCAGAGATTATATTGTATTGCTTGTGCTTGGCAACGCCTGTCACATCAAAGCGCTCCACAAGGTTTTGCACAAAGTGAAAATTTTGATGTAATGACAACTTTCATATTATTGCTTTTTATATTTAATGCTTCAGTGGTCTTCTAAGATCAAAAACACTATTCTTATTGTGCATTCGTACAAATGTTCATACTTCAAAAGTGATTTTCATCAATACGCCTCGCCTATTCTCTAAATTTGCTATTACATCCCACATTGCTTTGTGATGGCACATTGAGTTGGAAAGAATGATGGTAATGGTGATTTCTTTGATGCCTCTCAGAAATTGCAGCTATGAAAAACAAAACGTGTTTCAAATTTTTCACTGCAGCTCAAATCCTCGCCCCCATTAGCACGAATAGATCAAAGACTGTAGCGATATGAGAACTGCGCGTCACTTGCTGTAACAAAACTCGAATAAAAAGGCTAAGGATTTAACAGCCCTGAACAACCTGCCATGTAAATGAGTAAGCACACAAATAGGCGTTTTCCGATTGCTCGATTGACTAATCATCTTATTTTGAAAGGTAGGTCTCTTTTCGATAAAAGCATTTTTACTAATAGTCAAGAGTTGGTTGGAGAACGTAGGCACACTTCGGTATATAAAGGAGATTTAGCAGCATCTGTAACAAAAAATTTGGAGTAGAGCAAGATAGAGAACTTTTCTGTGCAAGGTGCAGAGAAAACAAACGGATTTATCTATCTTAAGCTTCGCATTGGCCAAAGAAAATAAGAAGAATAATGACGCAATGGTTTGGTGCCACTTTTAAGTAGCTTAACTTGAGTTTTTTTTAGCTTTGAAGGGTACAAATCTATTATAATCCGAACTTTTTTCCGAGTACGTCACAAAAGCCATTGCCACAGAAATATATATATACCACCCAAAGCTGAATCCGACAGTCACCTAATTATTCTCTTTTCCTTATGTTCCCTTGGTTCTACTTTCACTTATGCAATAAGGCTACATTTGCCTTTGATCCTAAGCATGAGAGACTAAAGCTATGAAAGATTTTTTTATGCTTTTTTCTTACAAGATGCAAATCGCATTCAGTGCTCTTCACGGAATAAAACTTTGCGCGTACGAAAAGAATCCTTACAGAAAGTCTAGAGTTGGCGCTTTTCATTGCGATGCGAAAAAGCTCACCTGAATATAAAGCTATTTAAAACTACAAGGCCTCTTGTTTTTTTGATTTCCAACACTTTTTCTGAGGCTATAAAGAACAAAGAAACTCTCTCGGATTTTACTTTTGATTATAATGGTATCAAACAAAACCTGTCTAATTGCATAAAAAAGTCTTTCTAACGACGAACAAAAAGAATCGTTTCAGTTTCAGTATAGAGTGGCTAAATGGGGAGTTTGACGACAGCAAACTTGCAATTGCACTCAAATTCTGCTATATGCGCAAATATTACCAGCAATCAAACTTGCACCAACTTTTCTCGCAAAAGATGCGCGAGATATCATAAAACGTCCTTTGCATGTTGCAACATTTGGCTCACTTTGCCAAAAAGAGAGAACCTCAAATTTACTGAATCAGAAAATGGAGCAGATTTGGATGCAAACTGCTCAGTATTTCACACTTTTTTTAAAAAGTTTTTTATCACATATAGCGTTCCAAAATCATTACTCAAAATCATCAAAGCAGCAGTAACAGGCGCACAGCATTTACATGCGAGTTCTTCAGCTATAATTGCCCTGCGACCATCCTGTAGAAACAGGCCTATTTTTTAAACAACCGTGTATCTGGGAGGCGTTCATGGGCTACTTTTCGAGATAGGCTGAACATTGTTCTTGCAGCAAAACTTGCACCTCACAACAGCTCAAAGTTACAGCACTTTGAGGAAAATTTCCCAAAAGTTCAAGTTCAAGACTTTTAGTTTATAACTAACGCCAGTACTCCCGCTTAGAAGTGCCACCTTCAATCACGGTACTTGTACCTTCCTAGGCGATTGATGACCGAAGTTTGATAGTCTAAATGAATTTCTCGAGAACTTACGGGAGCTTCATTTTGCGAGTAAAATTTTTTCATGCTTGCTTAGATGATAAAAAAGCTTTTGCTCTTGTCTAGGCATTATGTCCTTTAACATCGAAGAGAGGACAATCTGCACAAAAGAGAAAAGACACAGTTCATTATTACGAATCCTACCACTTCAGTGGATTATTTGAATTACGAGCATAACACGCTACATCAACTCATTCTTTACAGATGCAGTGCAGCTTTCATCAAACTTTTCTAACCTTGTAATCGCAAGTTCGCTTCAATCCATCTTTTTCAATATATCCATGTCCTGCAAAGAAGACTCAATCAGTCATAAACGCTGTGTTGTCGCTTTTCTCTCATGTTACAAGCAAACCCAAAAATTCTCAGAATTTTTCAGGGCACACTCATATTGCTGAAAACAACTATGAACCTGCTGTTTTTCTTTTTCTTCCTGGGAGCTTGTTTCTTGGGGCTAACGAATGCTAGAACCCTCACGCCAGAAGAAGCGAAACGCTTGTAAGGCTAAATTACGTTGTTTTAATGCGCAACAAAAATGTGTGTTTTCAGCTGGGAATGTATGAAGAAGTGCAAAGGTGATAAAGAAAGATGCCGAAAAATGTGTTCCTTCATCTGAGGCATCTCAGGAACCATTCTGAATGAAACGAGCACTTTTCCACATTGCCTGTTTCTTCTTGTGATAAGATAAAAAAAGCATTGTGCAGTGTGTTTTCAGAGAAATTCATCGTCAAATACTTTGCTAAGAGAGTGTGGTATTCTCCAAGTACCTTCACTCTGCAACAAAGTCAGTCATTTTTCAGCAGCTGTGTTTAATATCAGACCGAGCAAAAATTCCTGCTTGCGCAATTTAGCGGGGAACACATTGAACTAAAATTGCCAAAAAGATTACTCCAACCGTAAAAGTTTATTCTTTGTATCTTTCATTCATTGTGTAAACAACGTTTCCACTTTTAATTCACGAGTGTCTTTATATTGGCACGTCCTGTCGTGGCTATGTTACCGTAAAGAGTTCTATCTAGCTTTTTTGGAAAACTGAGGGAAAGAAACACCGCGACGTTTTCTTCCCATCTGTTGTTCCATTATGGCCATAGAAGCTTATTATCTGAAAAATCAAAACGGCACTCGTGGCAGAAATCGACGTCATAATACCCGAAAGACAGAATGGAGTTTACTAAAAAAACAGATTGATCAGTTGTTAATTTTTGACTACTGAGATAGAAGCATTGAAGCAGTATGAAGGAAGTAGATCCTTGCTTGATCGGCTTCATCTGCATTTGGTATTTTTGCGCAGTGTAATTTACTGTAAGCAGTAACACCCACAAACTAATCCACATATCTTCACTGCCCTTCATGGTCTGCTGCCTCAACGTAACGAGGAGGTGCTGCTGGGTATAGTAAGATGGCTCAAACTCAACCAATTAGTCGAGCCACAGATCGTTCCAAATTCTCCCGTCAGAATTCGTTGCATTTGTCTGTCAAGGCGGATCAGAGTTTCCAACGTTTAAAACCACTAATGTCTTCTAAAAAGTAGCGACATTTTGACACAGTTCGAGCGCCTCACGGCTATCTAAAAAGTGGCGTAAAAATATTAGGTCCACCCGAAAGTAGTTTCGCATTTTTTAGACGGGCGCCACAGTTCGCGTAACAAAGGTTTTTGGGAGACCTTGTACTATTCAATGCATCGTTTCACCCTTTTCAATTGCTTACAATTTCAATACGGCACAGTCAAGGGGCTTCTGAAAGTCAACAGCTGCGAGGCATGCTTTTTCGAGAAGCTTTGCCGTTGTTCTGAATTTTTATGCCAACTCTCCAAAGAATTCCAAGGAAACCCTACAGCAAACAGTGCTGTTGGAAGCGATTGGAGATCTCTAGACGCTAGCCCTCAATCACATGGGGGCTAAGCCGGCGAGGAGGAGTGATTACCAAAAGTCATGCAAATCGGCCAACTCAAGAATGCCTTGCAAGGACTAAAACACTGTCAAACGTGGGTCATCGTGTGGCCGATGGTTAGGCGGAAAGAAGAAGAAGCGATCACGGATATCATGTTGGCCTGCAAAAAACATCTTGGAAGAATCGAAGAAGAAAAAACTGATATCAGTCTGACTACGAATAGAATGTCCGAGGTACACATACGGAAAGTCATGGCAGAACTGTGGACTATAATCGACGCCACCTTGGAAGAATTCGCCAGCTCGAACCAGCTATACCTTTTAGCGTCTACCCTGTTGAAAATGGTAAGGTATGGATAGATACAAGTCCGCCTGAAAATTTATTTCAGTTTTACGACACTTACTGCGTAATAACGAATACCAGACACCTATATGAAGCCACCAGGATGCGAGCACCCGGCGCAAAATTTAAAAAACTCCCACCCCGCCGAGGTCGACGACTCCTCGGAGGGGAGGGATGTTGGAAGATGCGACTGGAGATCATCATTACAGAGCTGGCGGGAAAAAGAGGTGGTTTGCCTCTGTTTAAAAAAGGGAAGAAAAAGGGGAAAGCATAAAAAGGGGAAGAAAACGGAAAGCATCGAGAAGAAGAGGCTCGTGGGAGTCGAAAACTGGTTAAGAGAGAACCAGACCACCCCACGTGAAAACTCACCGAGAATTGATCCAGACATAAAAGTGCGAAGGCCTGCTAGAGGGTCAAATTGGGACATTTCCCCTAATTTTGTGTTTTTTCTCGTTGTTTTGTTCGTTGTTGGCCTTGGGGCTGTTGGTCTTCGTTTTGCCATACGGATAAGATTTCTTCTTTTCAATCTGCTCGTGTGCCCAGTTATGGAGGTTAAAACCTCAATATACCACTAGACACCAGCCTTCCTTCAGTTACAGCACAACTTTAGCCTCCTTCCCCTAGCTTGCCATAATTTTATTTAGAATTTTTTCTTACTTAAAGCACCGGCTCTTAGCAAACCCACGTCAGACACAAACCCATTAAACACCAGAAAAGCTCCAAAATTTGATACTTCTAAGATAATTATGATTCACCACTGATTTCGTGGAACAAATTCGAGTTTACGGATTTGAAATAATGAATTTCGAATTTTTGAGTAGTGGCGCGTTCGAAATCAAGAGTTGTAATGGTTTTATTCCAAAGATTTTGCTAGTCGGGAACAGAAAACACCATTAGAAAGAGGAGAAATAACTGCATCGAACGACAACCGATCTGCTCGTTGTTTCAAGTTACAAAGATAGTGTAGCATGGAAATGGGTAGCATCTGATGAAATTCTATTGAAGATTTATGAGAACGAGTTCGAAGGGTTAGAAAAGAAGAAAAATCTCTGGAGGACATGAAAAAACCTTTTAAGGTGTGATGGCACTTCGCTTGTATTTTTAAATAATTGCAAAAGTATAAACTGAGCTTTCTGAGTTTCTGAAAGACCTCGAACATTGCGGAACTCAATTTTCTAGAAAAATGGTAAGAGTCAAGAGAGGAGATAAACGGATGCAAATAAGGATATTTTAGAAACATTAATGAGGCTTGGAATCCTTCAAAATTAATGTCGAATAGGTTTCTCAATGAGAGAGATATTTTTGCTGACTTTTTCATAAATTTGATAATTTCTAAGCTATAAATTTACGAGTATACATTAGACTTTGCTGACTTTTTCATAAATTTGATAATTTCGGGTGTGACCTATAAATGCGAACCTTGTATTCTAATGTATACTCGTAAATTTATAGCTTAGAATTTTTTTAGGCAGACTGAGCTAGTCCAAAGTTCGGCTAAGTTTTACGCCGTTCCAAACTCTGTATAATTGATCTGCGTTGCATATAAGATAATGACTAAAGTTTGTAAATTTATTTAATTTGCAGGTTTGAACATCCTTTTCACTACCCCATTCATTCGCGGTTCCTGGCCGCTTTTTTCCTTTTCTAGTAAGCGCGCCTTTATATATCCATAAGCGAAACCTTGCTTGTTATGTCTTATGTAGCTAACCGCCTGCACCTCTTGTGTGTGGACTACAAATTAATCAGTCATGGAATGCGAATTATGCTAACAAAGCGCAACACTTACATGCCTGCACTTGTTGCACAGTCCTTTTTAATGCTCCTAGCAGCTCGTTCAACTTTCGTTAAAAAGCGGTATCGTATTGCAAGTCTGCTACACATCAACTAAAACACATAATGATTAAAATGTTAGGAATCCTTAGAACACGTTACAGAAAAGATTCATATTTCCAAATCCACTATCTTGCAAGTTCTAACGCTTGATCGTCCACAAAGAAGGAAAAAAGAAGCAAGTAGTTCTTTTATTTCCTGCAGCTTTTTCTTCATGATCACACTCTTTCATGAACATCTCGAGAGTAAGGGAAATTATTGCAAGGCTTATGTCTTACAAATCCCGCGATTCTGTAATAGTAACTCATCTATTTTTTCATCTTTGCATCTAGCACGGGAGATTGATCATGATTGCTCAAAATGTGAGACTTGGTCCACCCTTTGGCGCAAATTAGTGCTCGTCTAAAATAGATAGACTATGAATATACCAATCAGTGTAAACTTTGCTTACCCATAATGTTTCTTACCCATCTCCATAACGCAATGAAAAATGTTGCAGCCCTGTACGTCCTGCAGTAGAAATGACCTCTTTTCTTCCTCAGGCGGATAACCACCACCATAAATCAATTTGTATACACTCATTCCTGCTTGTGTTGCAGTGAATTTAGGACAAAAGTGCTCAAATCAGTTTTACAAAGGAGTCAAGCATTAGCATCAGTTTTTCTATGTTTTCTTCCACTCCTTTATGTTCAGCAATAGCTCTTGCAAGACAATAGAGCTCACCTTTTCGAATAACATAAAATTGAATGAAAAATGCCAGATTTTACGCAACTCAAATCTCTGATTTTCGCCAGGTACGATATCATAAAATAAAGACGCTAGTTTTTGTAGCTTCGCTACGTAATGAAAAAACTTCTCTCTTTCTCGTTCCAAGACCTCGAGGCGTTCATGGCTGCTCCTGGAAACGGTTCATTTCTGTGAAAGACCAGATAAAAAAAATGATATAATTCTCAATAGTTGCAATTACTCACTTGCTCGAAAAACTTGCCGAACGCAATAAGAGCTTTATTCATGCTTTTTAACATCCCACACTAACTCCTTCTGCCTTTGAAAGCCTCATATAAGCCTGCACAATTTCGCATGAATAGATCGCGTCTTCGATTGTTATTGTTTCGTTTATTCTGTGGTTCAAAGCTACGACATTTTTCTTAGTCGTAGTGACACATTACAAACGGTTCCCGCGCCCTCATAGCTGCAAGCATAAATTGATTTATACAAGAGACTAGTTGGCTTACCCGGCTCCGCCCGGCCGTGTCAAAACACTATGATAAAGGTTCCAGTTCTACTTCAGTACAATCTTTCTCTGTGCCCACTTCTACATGCTATTCCCCTTCGTTAGTAGTCAGCATGCTCACTTACCTCCTTCTGCCAAGTCCCAATCCAGTAGCTCAAACTTTGCAGAAAATCGATAAAATCGACAGAAGTAACGGGTGTCTTTCAAAACTAAAATTGTTTTCGTAATCAGCATGCTCGATTACGCCCCTGCGCTGAATCCCAGTCCCGTAGGTGAACTCTGCAAAAAACGATAAAATCGTTATCGATCGATGAGAAAAGTATGATAGCCTATGACACCCGCCCCGCCCCGAAATGTATGTGTGCCGAGTTTGGTCCGGATCGGTTCAGAAATAAAAAGTTCTATTCGGAACTTACGTACAGACATACAGACGGTCATACAACAGACATACAGCTTTATATATAAGATTTGGCCCCATGTTCCATTCTTGCATTGCTTTTCCTTACAGATGTATTACGCCGAACACAGCTGGAATAAAATGGGTCGCGAAATTTTTGAAAGTTACTTACATGGGCTATAAAAATGTGCAAATGACTTGATTGTACTTGTAAGAAATAAAAATAATTTTTAAAATTTTTGAAAAATTCAATTTAGATATATAAAAAATTTTTCTTGAAATCTCGGAGCTATGGGCCCAAAAATTTTTTTAGAAAACATACCAGAAATTATTGGAGTGCGTGGCTGACGCCACGCACCTTCATTAGAGAAAATTTTTTGTCCTCCTCCCGAGCGGAAATCCTGGGTACGCCACTGCTTCAGGCATATGCATCGGAAAAAATTTGGTAGTATGTACCTTCAGCCTTGCAACATTTTCTTGTGCTGCATCGCCAATTCTAACAATTTTGTTACTTTCCCATCCTTCGGATACGCTCAGCCATTTTCTTGTATTTTGATGAAGAAGTTGTTCAATTCCGGTTTAAAACCTTCTCAATAGCGAATAAAAAACGATCAAGAATGGACATTCAATGGTTAAGACAAGGATGAGGATGTGTAAGTGTTCATAACATTACGAGGTTAAACGTGGAAGACTTTTACTGCTCTCAATTAAAAACTATGAATTTCTATTTATATGCAACGAAATCAAATGAGAACAATTCGATAGGCTCCCTCCGAACCTTTCTAAGCAACTCGGTGCTTCGTGCCCATCGCCTGAGAGAGCTCAACTGACCTGTGTTTGAATATAATTTAAGACAATACTTCGAACATTAAAGAGCCAAGAATTTGTTACATGTAAAAATTTCATGCATAGTATTCCTTGTAACCATAAGTCTGACGAAGTAACCGTCATAGCTTTTGACATATGGCATTAACAAAGAATTTGATGAATAAAAGCGCTAATATAAGGTTCTGATCGCTCATAATTCTTCACCTACGGGTAGTATAGCACTCGTTCTAGAGTGACATTTTTCGTTCACAAGCTCTCTTCATTTCATCGCTAAAAGTTCGTTTTGATACAGCAAGCCATTGCGTTTGTCACGAACTCAAGCGCATGAGTTGGAAACGGAAACGGCAAACGTCTTGTTGGGCTTTTCGCCGCCGCATGACTTTTCCATGGAAATTCCTTCATGAAGAAAGAACATCTCCGATGGACTTGGGAGTCGCCCAACGCAACGACTCACGTGGAAATCGACCGCATTCTCACCAACCGAAGATGGAGTTTGATGTCTCAGTAGTTCCATATTTTTGCAGTGGCTCCGATCACCGCCTCTTTCGAGCGAACGTATGATTCAGTCAAAAGCTGGAAGAGAAGTTCTGCCACAATGCCGCAAAAAGGAATGGAACATGGTACTAAATCTTATATATAAAGCTGGATGTCTGTTTGTATTGTCTGTATGTCTGTACGTATGTTCCGAATGGAATTTTTTTATTTCTGAACCGATCCGGACCAAACTCGGCACACATACACTTCGGGGGGGGGGGGGGGGCGGGTGTCATAGGCTACTTTTCTCATCGATCGATGACGATTTTATCGATTTTTGCAAAGTTCGACCTGCGGGACTAGGACTCGGCACAGTGAGGGTAATCAAGCATGCTGATTACGAAAACAATATTAGTTTCAAAAAACACCCGTTACTTCTGTCGATTTTATCGATTTTTTGCAAAGTTTGAGCTACGGGGTTAGGACTTGGCAGAAGGGGGTAAGTGAGCATGCTGATTACTAACGAAGGGGAATAGCATGTAGAAGTGGGCACAGAAAGGCGCGCAAAAGTAGGGCTGGAACCTTTATCATAGTGTTTTGACACGGCCGGGCGGAGCCGGGTAAGCCAACTAGTCTCCTGTATAAATCAATTTATGCTTGCAGCTATGAGGGCGCGGGAACCGTTTGTAATGTGTCACTACAACTAAAAAAAATCTTGTAGCTTTGAACTACGGAATAAACGAAACAATAACAATCGAATAGGCGATCTATTCATGCGAAATTGTGCAGGCTTATATGAGGCTTTTGAAGGCAGACGGAGTTAGTGTGGGATGTTAAAAAGCATGAATAAAGCTCTTATTGCGTTCGGCAAGTTTTTCGAGCAAGTGATTGAAGCAAGTGAGTAATTGCAATTATTGAGAATTATATCATTTCTTCATCTGGTTTTTCACAGAAATGAACCGTTTCCAGGAGCAGTCATGAACGCCTCGAGGTCTTGGAACGAGAAAGAGAAAAGTTTTTCATTACGTAGCGATGCTACAAAAACTAGTGTCTTTATTTTATGATATCGTACCCGGCGAAAATTAGAGAATTGAGTTGCGTAAAATCTGGTTTTTCATACAACTTATGTTATTCAAAAAGGTGAGATCCATTGTCTTGCAAGAGCTATTGCTGAACATATGAAGAAAACACAGAAAAACTGTTCAAGACTAGCAGTGTGAGAAAAAACCTGGACCGGGCGCTTCGATGCTATAAGCCCAGCCTAAGCCTTATTTCAAGCATCACAAGCAGCTGCTGTTTGAAAGATCTCAAACATCAAGCGAAAAAGCTTTCACAGTCCCATTTCTTTTTCAAGATTGTCCAGCACAATAATCGTTTTGAGGTTGAGCCGTGTGAGTGCGGCGCCTTCTCTTTTGAGAAAACCTTGAAGGCTATGCAGGGTTCTGGGTTCAGGGCTCGGCACGAGGTGGCTTCCCAAAATCGCAAAAAACGAAGTCTTCTTTGACTTTACAATGAAACTACTACATCCGCTATGAGATATCAAAAGAGAAAACACATGAAAATCAACGGAACAAAGCAAAAGAAAAAGAAACGCCAAAGAAGCATTAGACAAACACGATAAGACTCATATTCTCCGGATTGGCGGCATGACGTACCCAGCGCACAGCACTACGCGCCTGGAGCAGCGTTGCCGCCACCATTCAAATTTTTTAAGGGGCTGTAACTAAGCGGAGAGGAGGGGGTTAAGGCGATTTAGAAAACAGTTTGTAGGGTTTGGGATGTAGATGAGACCTAAGAGACCTATGTAAAGAAGGTAAAAAATTAATTTCTTTCTTAAATTTTTCATACATGATCCTAACTCCCCATTACCCATCTACACACCAATTTTGGTGTCATTTCATTTTCTCTTCGTTGTAAACAAACCATTTGTATGTTTTGAAAGAGCATGCCGTCAGCATGCCGGCAGCGTGCTGACTGCACACATCAAAAGACAGCGACATGCTATTTCGCAAATACGATGTCGGCTTTGCTTTTTTTCCCAAACCATATCCAGCTTGCTTAATAAGCCACCTGTGCGAACCCTGTTCTGGGCTTCTTGTGTGCAGTGAGCAGTGCTACTTCCCCGACTCATGCGATTCTTTCGTGGCCAACTTATCGAAGCTTAACCATCTCTTGGACCACCAGCTCTATTTGAACTGACCAATCAGCGTCCTACAGTAAGAAACGCTGAATGTTAACTTTGAAAGGATGAATTTTCCGGTCATGGCTGAGTCTTACGGGTTGCCGCATGGGCAGACTTAGCAACCCCCTCCCCCAAACTGATATTCATGTAAGTCAACTATCAAGTAAACCTGAATTGCCTTTTGACGGGAAGTCGATTGTGGGAGATTTTCAAAATACCTCTTGTAGGAGATTTTCAAAATACCTCTCACAAATAGACACCGAATCTCCAGACAAATGCACATGCGTTTCTATGCCCCATACATTGTTGAAAAAAATTTGCATTTTGCATTTGTTAGAACTACTTTGCTGCTATTTTCTTATCCAAATCTCATGTGCCTCTACTAGTGTTCCTGCTCAGCGATGTCTGCGCTCTTCCTTTTCAAAAATCTGTGTTGTTCTCTAACCGGTCAAAAATAACCTCTTTTTGTGTCGCCATTGAGACATGTTCAGTTGTCGCTTTTTTTTGTTTTGCTTTGTCGCCTATCATGTTTCCAATGAAGCTTCGCTGATTAATACCTCAATAACGCTAAATCTCCATTGCCTCCATTCGTATTGCAGTTGAAATCTGCCTTCACTCTTCTCGGTTTACATAATCCAGTGCGTGACATAGCATCCGAAATGCAACTCAAAAGGGTTTAATTTTGATAGTGATTTTAAAATTGCGATATCACTTACAATAAGTTTACTGTACTGTAGTTTACTGTATGTGGCTACTACTCGAGGATTAGCGGCTTTCCAACTGATTGAGAATTCTTGCTTAAGGAATGTAGTGCTCAAATGGCAGCTCAAATGGCTCCATCATAGCCGCAAATTAGGGCTACTCTTTTCTCCAAACGAATTTTTGAGTACCATGACTACAGTCGAATCTGAAGCTAAAATTGGAATTCTTTGCCACGAGTGGTTGTCTCAAAACGGTGTTTCAAACAATGTACACATTGTCTGACCATCTATAACTTCTTGCAGTGATGTTTTTCGTCTTTCATTAGGCATTTTCTATAGCTGACTCCAGCTTAGACTTGCAGTATGAATCGCGTATCTCCCTTCATCACCATAATATAAGAGGAACTGTGAAGAAAGTTTTGAGTCATTATGAGCCGCATTCTGACTCGAAAAGCTGAGTAAACAAGCTTAAGACTTTCGTAGTAGGCTAGTCAGGACTACTGACAAAATCGCATTGCGGTAATGCTTCTTATCGAGTTTATTTACTGGCAATTCCTGTCGTAATTCCTACACGAAGAGCAAACGCAACTACGCTCCATATTGTCAGTGTAAACTGGAAAATAAGAATGGTATTTAAAAAACAATGAAAAACGTCAAAGCAAGAAGTGTACAGTCTAATTCGTAATCCGTCAATATAAACACCTTTGTGAACTCCACCGAAGTCACCGAAATTCGCATCGGCATATCTTGGTTCAGCGTTGATGAATTCTGCACAAGGGCATTGTTTGACTTAGCATGGCGACTCGCCATTGGCGAGGCGCATGTTCTGATCTGGAAAATGCTTGTTTGGTACGGTAAGTGCTTAATGAGAAGTCAGATTCTAATATTTCTCTGGATTTCTGGTTACAGTAGCTTACTCAGGTGAACTCAGCTCTAACCTACCTTAGCTGAATGTAATCTAAGCATTCACCGTAACCAAACGAGCACTCCTTTACATTGAAGTAGAGCCTCACCGCTGAGTTCAGCGGTGTCTTGAACCGAGGATTCGTCTACTTTGAATCAAGATATGGCCATGCGACGTGGATCACGGTGACTTTTTCGGCGAATCATGAACGGTACTGTATTGGTTTTGACTTTCTACCGTTCCCATGCTATGCAGAAGATAGGATACAAGAAGTGTCCTCCATTCCCTTTGCGGGCATGCGCCGAAAGCGCTCTACTTCATAGTCGAAGAGGAAATGAATGCACGTGAGCCTTAAACTATTATATATTATGACCTTTTACTATACTATGTTAGCATTATAACTCAAGGGCTGTTAGGGTTGTTTACTTGCGTGTGTTTATGTGTGTGTTGTGTGTTTACGTGTTGGTATGTCTTTTGTGTGGTGTGTGTGCGTACGTGCGTGTACGTATGCGTGTATGTGTGTGGGGTGTGTGTATGTATGAGTGTATGTATGCATGTATGTGTGTATGTATGTGTGTTTGTGTGTGTGTTTTTCGTTCCCGCTATTTTCCTCGCATTCGTTCGACTTCGCCATCCTCTTTTCCTCGTTATCATACTCCTCTTTTTCTTTTCCCTCTTCGGTCAAATTTTTGTCGGCTATTTCTATATCATCTTCTTTGTCTAAACCCTCTTCACATCATAGAAGTCGAGAAATTCCTTGTGTAAACCCTCTTCAAATCTTAGAAGTAAAAAAATTCTTTGTCAGTAAAGATTAGGTAAACGTAGATCGTTTTGTTTTTTGGCTTATTAGTATGCATATGCAAGCGGACCGCATCCAGCTTCTTGACGTGATACTATGGCCAAACAAATTGCAATCCCTAAACTACGGCATTAGTGCTATTTTCACTAGCAGTGGAGCGCGTGGACCAATGGCATGGTGAAGTGGGCTTCGAGTGGGCGTTAAAGTTAGTCTAATTTGTAGTCTGCGGTCTAGTCTGCGGCACCGTATGCAACTCCTTCTCATGTAAGACAGCTTCTATTCCACTTGGAATACCACCACGGTCGCAGAATGATGCTTCAGTAAGAGGGTGGTGATAGCCCTAAAACCATTCCCGTTGTTGACAGCCAGCTTAATAGACGTTGTAGGCTGTGCTCCTGGTGTGCTAGTTCTCTAATCTTGTTAGCGTAACATAGGTCCTTGATAGCAAAGGTTGAAACATTTTGAAAGCACACATTTTCGTGTTTTTCTGCCATTGTGTCGTACATACATTGTTTCAAACTGCGCTTTTCGCAACGCGCGAATTGTTCTTTTAAAATCTTTGATTGTTGGTTGAAAAGTCGCGCGCAAGCTCAGATCACTTACACCTATATTAGGACGATGCAAAAGTTTTGGCAGTTTCTTCAAACCACTAAACACGGTAGAATAAAGATTAACAAACATTGCAAAGTGTATGCGTTGTAGAATTTTTCCGTCTTTCTATATTCACCATGTGATTCATCCGTAATGTGCTAAGATCGTAGCTGGAAATTAACCTCTTCGTTTTTGCCATGTCCTAACTTCGCCAACTCTTAAAATTTAATTCGAGACGTTTGAGGGAGCTTTAATCCAGTAAGTAGAGCTAAAATTTTGCCAACAATAGAAATTTTCGAACCTTTATGGCTTCGATAAATTTCTGAAATTTATTCTCCGAACTAAGTTTTGTATACGAGTCCTCAGCTGTAGATTTTGCATAGTTTAGTGCGAAAACAGGTTATGCGTCTAAAACTCGCAACTTTTAGAAAATTATTTAGCAAAATTCTAAAACAATGGCTGGAAAAAGGGAAAATTGCTCTAGTTGGCAAAAGGTTTGCCCTGCCTGCTGAATTATTGAAAACTTTCTAAAAGTCTCAAATGAAAGTTTCGATTAGCGAAAGTTGATGCCGGTGAAAACAAAAAGATGTAAATTTTATCAATTATCTCAGCAATCTCCCGATGAATCACATTATGGATATTGCCGCTGGAAAGAGGAAGAAATCCTGCATCGGATGCGCTTTGAGATGTTTGATTCTTAGTCTACCGTGTTTGCCGATGTTTGCAAAGCTGACAAAACTTTTGCACCAACCTACCATACGCTGATTTTTTTGTAAAGTTTGTTGTATTTTTGCTGAAGTCTATCCGTAAACTGCTTACAAAACTGCTTTTTGTCTACTTCATTTTCACACGACTGTTTTTTTTTTTGAGATAACAATGTTTTCTACTTACTCAACAACATTCAACATTTCCGCACTTCCCGTCGATATTGCGAGTGCCGTACCTTGCGACTAACATGGACACCTCTTCAACTAGCGGACTGCCTTATTTCGACAAAGTCAATCAAAAATTTTATGAATATGGATTTCGTGGTGAAAAACATGAGCGGAGATGTGGCACTGTGTTATTAGGCTTGCCCACCAACAATAATGCTGATATGTTCATTATGTTGAGATTAATGTGCTTGCTTTAGCATTTTACTGAAAGCTGATTGTCATTTCTATATTCACATGTAGTCTCTTTGAGATTAGACTGCTCACCACATTTATCACCTCAAACCCTATTGAGATGTCGAATCTTTCCGTTCTTATTTTCCAGATACCTTGCTGACCTATCACTGTGCGCCAATCTATGACGTGACAAGGCGAAAATGCAAGAATTCGTAAAATAGGTAAGGTCGACGGCTTACTTAATTGTAATAATTACGCTAACCAAGAGCAAGAAAAGTTGTTAGCTCGTTGAGCATAATGGCGCAACAGAGTATCTTATTCTTAACACGCATAGAAAATCGCAAACATACAACCTAATTTCGTATCTCACTGACACTTATGGTGAAACAAGTTTACACGACCCTAAAGCAACAAGCATTAGAAGAGCATATTCGATAAAAGCGTGAGATGTTCAAGAACTGTAGGAGTACGCACTGAAATTCGGTTATACAGGAAAATCTCCGCTTGAGCACAAACATCTTCCAAGTTTCAGCTAAGAACAATCAAAGTTTTTCCTCGTAATCAGTGTCATTGCCTTTGGAGTAAGTACTGAATTAGGAAAATTTGTGAATAGTGTAACGTGCCTACCGCACAGTTTTACAGAGGAGGAACAGCAACAAATTTTACGGAATCTGGTTATTTATTTTTGCGCTACCGCAGCCAAATGCATACTTACTTACTTATTGTTAGCTACTTGGATGGCCCGTCTTCACGTGGCGTGCGAGCCTCAGCACAAAAGTTTCCATCGATTCCTGTCTCTCGATTCAGACATCCACGATCTTCTTGGCTGACCTTGGTGGCTGCGTCCACGAGTCTCAGCTGCGAAAGTCGTATCCAGCTGATCTCTCAGCTGGTCCATCCCTTTCACGAACACGTCTGCCCACCACGTCGGTAGTCTTCTTCGAAGGCGTTTGGCTTCGCGAAAAATCCACTCCAATGTTCTTAGCGTCCATTCCATCTGTCGTCTGTTCTTCTCATAATGTGACCTGTCCATCGGTGTTCCGCTTTCGCAACGTAATCCGCTGGGTCACGAAGAAGGGACATTCTTCTCATAATTGTACTGCGAAGTCTGAATGGATGTTGCTTGTGCGGGTCATCTTCAGAAGACTGCGCTCGAGCGCTCTTTGGGTGGTCCGTAAAGCTTTTGACGTGGCTACAGTGTCGGGCCAAGTCTCAGCTGCGTAGCAGAGCGCTGGGAGAACGGTTGGGTTGAACAGGTTAGCACGAAGCTCCGGGACCGTAATCTGGTCGGCTGCTTCCTTCAAGGCCCGAAGGCGGCTTGATGCTCTTCTTCTTCTGTTAAATTCTTCTCTCATTCGTTCTCCATGTTCTTTGAACGTCGAGATACATGTAAGAAGACGTCTCCATGATAGGGTGCCTTCCATTTTCCATTGCTTCATCTTCACAAAAGGCGTTTGTTATAAACTATAATAGGTTCTCTTCCAATTTATTCACAAATCCAATCTTCCTTACTACTTTGTTAACTTCCTTCAGCATCGCCTCTGCTTCAGTGATACTGCACGAGAAGATAACGATGTCATCCGCAAAACTAACGATAAGGTTGGTTGGTAAATCTCCCATCAACTCGTAAGCATCTCTCGTCTCAGTCCAGGGATTTCATCACCTACTGCAGGGTTGCGGTGAATAGCTTCGACGGAATAGTGTCGACTTGTCGAACCCGCTTCTCAATTTCAATAGGCAGGGGACGACAGAATAGTTGCATCGTTGTTGCACAGACCTTGTGGCGGTTGGCTAGTCTCCCCACGTAGGCTGGGTCCACTCCATGATCGACTAGCGCTAACAGGATGGCGTTGGTTTCGACGCTATCAAAAGCTTTCTCGTAGTCGACGAGAATTAGGACGAGAGGCAGTCGGTATTCTCGGCAGACTTCTATGACCCTCGAAACCGTCTGGATGTTGTCCATGCAATCGAATCCCTTGCAAAATCCAGCTTTCCTTGGGGTTGGGCTTCATTCAGTGTTCCTCGGTATGCGAACGAGGATAATCTTCGTGAAAAGTTTGTAGAGCATACTCAGCAGGCATATTGAACGGTAGCTTCAAAGATTCTCCTGTTCGCCTTTCTTGAAGAGAAGGACTGTTCTTGATGTTATCTCTAAACGCGAGTCTTCTCCTTCTGAAGGTAAGATGTCATGCCGATGTTACAACCTCATGTAGACGGTGTTTTCCTGCTCGTATAACATCAGCTTCGGCGAAATATTGTCACCTTGTCGAACTTCCTTCCCAGTTGCAATGGTCAAGGGCGATGGAATAGCTGCATCGTTGCGACGCTTGAATCTCATGTAGACGGCTAGTCCTCCGGTTCGCAGAAGTTCGAAGGAAAAATGATCTGGTTTTGGAGCTATGGACTTTATATAGTCTGTATCGCAATACGCACTTCGGCAGGTAGAATCCTTGGTGTTACTTCTTCAGTGGGAACAGCGGGCATCGGCACGGGTGTTGATGAGCGGAAGAGGTTGGTGTAAAAGATTTTCGCAATCAATTCCATCTTATACAGGAAAGAAGTCGGACTCCCCTTCGCTCAATAGTGCAGCCCAGCGGTACATCATATTCGCAGAACCTTTCAGCACTTCTTGAAACTTCGTCTTTCTTCGGCTGCTTCCGGTATTTTGGTTTGACTGTTCTTCCAAAATCCTCCTGCAAAGCTGTTCTGCAACTGGCGTTGGCTATCTGTCGCTCGAGATGTGTTGCATTCGGATCCTGCATCAGAAATCTTCTTAAAGTTCTTCGAAGTTCTTCTCAGAAATCACAGAGGCGCACTCTCCGCGAGCTCGCAATCCTTTTAGAAGCCGGTCGCAGTCGTATTGGGTCCTCCTCGATGGGCCAGTTACAAATTGATATGAGCGCTTCTAACATGTTACCGTCATAAACGACTTCATTCCTTTTTGCGGCATTGTGGCAGAACTTCTCTTCCAGCTTTTGACTGAATCATACGTTCGCTCGAAGGAGGCGGTGATCGGAGCCACTGCAGAAATATGGAACTACTGAGACATCAAACTCCATCTTCGGTTGGTGAGAATGCGGTCGATCTCCGCGTGAGTCGTTCCGTTGGGCGACTCCCAAGTCCACCAGAGATGTTCTTTCTTCATGAAGGAATTTCCATGGAAAAGTCATGCGGAGGCGAAAAGCTCAAAAAACGGCTGCCGTTTCCGTTTCCAACTCGTGCGCTTGAGTTCGTCACCAATGCCATGGCTTGCTGTATCAAAACGAACTTTTAGCGATGAAATGAAGAGAGCTTGTGAACGAAAAATGTCACTCTAGAACGAGTGCTATACTATCCGTAGGTGAAGAATTACTGAGCGATCAGAACCTAATATTAGCGCTTTTATTCATCAAGTTCCTTGTTAATGCCATATGTCAAAAGCTATGACGGTTACTTCGTCAGACTTATGGTTACAAGGAATACTATGCATGAAATTTTTACATGTAACAAATTCTTGGCTCTTTAATGTTCGAAGTATTGTCTTCAATTATATTCAAACACAGGTCAGTTGAGCTCTCTCAGGCGATGGACACGGTTTCCGTCCCGAAGCCCTTGTCCAAAATTCCCGATTCTATACTCTTTCTAGTGGCATCCCGATTTTCGCATAGAACCCACACAATCTTGTAGAAGGAATTCTCGTTGCGGACGACCTGCTCCGCGTCTTTGCAGGAAGCATCTAGTTTTGAATCGTCAGCTGCTGATGTTGGTTAGTAGCAGTTGATGATGCTGATGGTCTTCTGACGTGGAGGTCGTAGTCATAGGATGGCTACTCGATGACATGATTTCATGCGAATCGACAAGATTCCACGATCGACGATAGGTGGGCGGAAGACAAAGCCAACGCCTCCAACGTTTCGTGATGGAATCTTTCCACCACGAATGACGAGGGTCCCATCACTCATCCTCGAATGTCCTTCTTTCTGGACTTCCGTCTCCTGCAGAGCGATGACGTGGTACTTGATTTACTCTGCAGCGTCGAGAGCGTGGAGGTCGGCGTTTGTGGAGACTGTCCTGGCGTTGTAGGTGCAAAGCATGAAGCAGTCTCCATGGCATGTTGTCCAGGCAGACTTGTCGTTTTTGTCCAATCTAAAAATCGCCTTGAGTACCCTGACATCGTTCTTGCTACCACCCGGTGCCGTAGGCGGGATCCGATATGCAGGGTTTATTTTCTCCTTTTTGCTGATCTGATCGGCGGAGGATCTGGCCAACCGGCCATTCCATAATTCCCTTGTCGGTTCAACTTCGAGTTCTCACTTGTCAGGCACTATGGCTATGAAAGTGCTCTCCCAGAACTATCCGGTCGTGGCAGTGTCTCAAACCAACTGATTAAAAATCGGGTTAGAATAAACTATTGTCTGCTATGGAAAAGCTTATGGATGAAAAACATTTCAACACGTCGATGTTGAAGAAGAAATACTTTGCCCCTGACCAAAGCTTGAAAGCCACTGTAATTTCGATGAACAATTAAGTAATCGTAGTAAAGGCGTAATTGTCAAATTTATGCGGAAACAAAATATTGAAGGCGCATTATATTAAATCTGCTACCGAATTACAAGAGAAGAAGATCTGGGATATTTGATGCGCGTAAGCACTAGGAAATTTTAGAAAAGATGGTGCAGTGTATGCGACTCAAGTGGGCGCGTTTTATATCGCGCCCTTGTTGATGAAAGTTAGGAATTTAGTATGCTGGTATGGGAGTTATCAATGTTGCAATATCATATTAGGTTGTCCCGAAAGTTTTGTCGATTTTTTTCGTTGACCAGTGAAACTCACAGAACACCAATCCATGGACAGCCTAGGTAGCATTTGATTCAGATTTTTATTCTCTTTTTTACAGCTACACTTGCTCTCTGATCTGCCCTGTCTTTGCGGCGCTATCGCCATGGCTTTTTGAGCAGCTCTGCAGTAACGCCAAATCTTTCCTAGATTTCAAAAATTTTTGGTCCTGGTGTTTTTAAAGAGCGCTGATAAGTGTTACCTAGAGCAAACCTTTGGCTACATTGTGCTCATTTTAGATAACATGGGCCACGCTTACCAAGCCCGTTATAATTATTTTTTAAAAAGTTGCGGCTTTTTGCTTACGTTTACAACGTAAAAGTACCGAAAATTCCAAAAAGCTGTTTTTTCAAAGCAAATCAAACTTGGTCATGTTGCATAAATAATCTTTGAGTAGAAATTTTTCAATTCGCAGAAACTTTGAAAGCTTCCGTGTATTTGCTGCAGTGCTTGTTTCATGACTTGCCAAAAATCGAGACCTATTAAGAAAGAATTTTTTCAAGCCAAAAACAAAAGATTGGAGAAACCAGAAATAGCTCCTTGTATTCGAGAATTGCTCTATTTGACCCGTACTTAACCTTTCTCGAAACTTTGGAATAAAATTTTCAAATATTAGCCAAACTTTGAGCGGATACAATTCCCAGGTGGAGAATTTTGGCAAAAATCAAAAAAAAAGCATACGAGTTTGTGGTTCAATGTATCCATAAAAAAGAGAAGGAAAATCTGCATCGAACGCATGTTGAAACTCATTCAGGTCTTCATTGTATGCGGTTTTATAGTGGTTTGAAAAAACAGACAAAACTTTGGGACAACATAATATATCAACATCATTGCACCGGTATTTCGTCTACTCTCCCTTGCAAGACACGACTATAAAGAGACTCATGCGCTTGAGTTCGTGACAAACGCCATGGTTGCTGTATCAAAACGAACTTTTAGCGATGAAATGAAGAGAGCTTGTGAACGAAAAATGTCACTCTAGAACGAGTGCTATACTATCCGTAGGTGAAGAATTACTGAGCGATCAGAACCTAATATTAGCGCTTTTATTCATCAAGTTCCTTGTTAATGCCATATGTCAAAAGCTATGACGGTTACTTCGTCAGACTTATGGTTACAAGGAATACTATGCATGAAATTTTTACATGTAACAAATTCTTGGCTCTTTAATGTTCGAAGTATTGTCTTCAATTATATTCAAACACAGGTCAGTTGAGCTCTCTCAGGCGATGGACACGGTTTCCGTCCCGAAGCCCTTGTCCAAAATTCCCGATTCTATACTCTTTCTAGTGGCATCCCGATTTTCGCATAGAACCCACACAATCTTGTAGAAGGAATTCTCGTTGCGGACGACCTGCTCCGCGTCTTTGCAGGAAGCATCTAGTTTTGAATCGTCAGCTGCTGATGTTGGTTAGTAGCAGTTGATGATGCTGATGGTCTTCTGACGTGGAGGTCGTAGTCATAGGATGGCTACTCGATGACATGATTTCATGCGAATCGACAAGATTCCACGATCGACGATAGGTGGGCGGAAGACAAAGCCAACGCCTCCAACGTTTCGTGATGGAATCTTTCCACCACGAATGACGAGGGTCCCATCACTCATCCTCGAATGTCCTTCTTTCTGGACTTCCGTCTCCTGCAGAGCGATGACGTGGTACTTGATTTACTCTGCAGCGTCGAGAGCGTGGAGGTCGGCGTTTGTGGAGACTGTCCTGGCGTTGTAGGTGCAAAGCATGAAGCAGTCTCCATGGCATGTTGTCCAGGCAGACTTGTCGTTTTTGTCCAATCTAAAAATCGCCTTGAGTACCCTGACATCGTTCTTGCTACCACCCGGTGCCGTAGGCGGGATCCGATATGCAGGGTTTATTTTCTCCTTTTTGCTGATCTGATCGGCGGAGGATCTGGCCAACCGGCCATTCCATAATTCCCTTGTCGGTTCAACTTCGAGTTCTCACTTGTCAGGCACTATGGCTATGAAAGTGCTCTCCCAGAACTATCCGGTCGTGGCAGTGTCTCAAACCAACTGATTAAAAATCGGGTTAGAATAAACTATTGTCTGCTATGGAAAAGCTTATGGATGAAAAACATTTCAACACGTCGATGTTGAAGAAGAAATACTTTGCCCCTGACCAAAGCTTGAAAGCCACTGTAATTTCGATGAACAATTAAGTAATCGTAGTAAAGGCGTAATTGTCAAATTTATGCGGAAACAAAATATTGAAGGCGCATTATATTAAATCTGCTACCGAATTACAAGAGAAGAAGATCTGGGATATTTGATGCGCGTAAGCACTAGGAAATTTTAGAGAAGATGGTGCAGTGTATGCGACTCAAGTGGGCGCGTTTTATATCGCGCCCTTGTTGATGAAAGTTAGGAATTTAGTATGCTGGTATGGGAGTTATCAATGTTGCAATATCATATTAGGTTGTCCCGAAAGTTTTGTCGATTTTTTTCGTTGACCAGTGAAACTCACAGAACACCAATCCATGGACAGCCTAGGTAGCATTTGATTCAGATTTTTATTCTCTTTTTTACAGCTACACTTGCTCTCTGATCTGCCCTGTCTTTGCGGCGCTATCGCCATGGCTTTTTGAGCAGCTCTGCAGTAACGCCAAATCTTTCCTAGATTTCAAAAATTTTTGGTCCTGGTGTTTTTAAAGAGCGCTGATAAGTGTTACCTAGAGCAAACCTTTGGCTACATTGTGCTCATTTTAGATAACATGGGCCACGCTTACCAAGCCCGTTATAATTATTTTTTAAAAAGTTGCGGCTTTTTGCTTACGTTTACAACGTAAAAGTACCGAAAATTCCAAAAAGCTGTTTTTTCAAAGCAAATCAAACTTGGTCATGTTGCATAAATAATCTTTGAGTAGAAATTTTTCAATTCGCAGAAACTTTGAAAGCTTCCGTGTATTTGCTGCAGTGCTTGTTTCATGACTTGCCAAAAATCGAGACCTATTAAGAAAGAATTTTTTCAAGCCAAAAACAAAAGATTGGAGAAACCAGAAATAGCTCCTTGTATTCGAGAATTGCTCTATTTGACCCGTACTTAACCTTTCTCGAAACTTTGGAATAAAATTTTCAAATATTAGCCAAACTTTGAGCGGATACAATTCCCAGGTGGAGAATTTTGGCAAAAATCAAAAAAAGAGCATACGAGTTTGTGGTTCAATGTATCCATAAAAAAGAGAAGGAAAATCTGCATCGAACGCATGTTGAAACTCATTCAGGTCTTCATTGTATGCGGTTTTATAGTGGTTTGAAAAAACAGACAAAACTTTGGGACAACATAATATATCAACATCATTGCACCGGTATTTCGTCTACTCTCCCTTGCAAGACACGACTATAAAGAGACTCATGCGCTTGAGTTCGTGACAAACGCCATGGTTGCTGTATCAAAACGAACTTTTAGCGATGAAATGAAGAGAGCTTGTGAACGAAAAATGTCACTC
Source organism: Cylicocyclus nassatus (assembly GCA_958299035.1). NCBI lineage: Eukaryota > Metazoa > Nematoda > Chromadorea > Rhabditida > Strongylidae > Cylicocyclus > Cylicocyclus nassatus. Next base: position 26,900,038 of record CATQJL010000223.1, on the reverse strand, counting down.
TAGAACGAGTGCTATACTATCCGTAGGTGAAGAATTACTGAGCGATCAGAACCTAATATTAGCGCTTTTATTCATCAAGTTCCTTGTTAATGCCATATGTCAAAAGCTATGACGGTTACTTCGTCAGACTTATGGTTACAAGGAATACTATGCATGAAATTTTTACATGTAACAAATTCTTGGCTCTTTAATGTTCGAAGTATTGTCTTCAATTATATTCAAACACAGGTCAGTTGAGCTCTCTCAGGCGATGGACACGGTTTCCGTCCCGAAGCCCTTGTCCAAAATTCCCGATTCTATACTCTTTCTAGTGGCATCCCGATTTTCGCATAGAACCCACACAATCTTGTAGAAGGAATTCTCGTTGCGGACGACCTGCTCCGCGTCTTTGCAGGAAGCATCTAGTTTTGAATCGTCAGCTGCTGATGTTGGTTAGTAGCAGTTGATGATGCTGATGGTCTTCTGACGTGGAGGTCGTAGTCATAGGATGGCTACTCGATGACATGATTTCATGCGAATCGACAAGATTCCACGATCGACGATAGGTGGGCGGAAGACAAAGCCAACGCCTCCAACGTTTCGTGATGGAATCTTTCCACCACGAATGACGAGGGTCCCATCACTCATCCTCGAATGTCCTTCTTTCTGGACTTCCGTCTCCTGCAGAGCGATGACGTGGTACTTGATTTACTCTGCAGCGTCGAGAGCGTGGAGGTCGGCGTTTGTGGAGACTGTCCTGGCGTTGTAGGTGCAAAGCATGAAGCAGTCTCCATGGCATGTTGTCCAGGCAGACTTGTCGTTTTTGTCCAATCTAAAAATCGCCTTGAGTACCCTGACATCGTTCTTGCTACCACCCGGTGCCGTAGGCGGGATCCGATATGCAGGGTTTATTTTCTCCTTTTTGCTGATCTGATCGGCGGAGGATCTGGCCAACCGGCCATTCCATAATTCCCTTGTCGGTTCAACTTCGAGTTCTCACTTGTCAGGCACTATGGCTATGAAAGTGCTCTCCCAGAACTATCCGGTCGTGGCAGTGTCTCAAACCAACTGATTAAAAATCGGGTTAGAATAAACTATTGTCTGCTATGGAAAAGCTTATGGATGAAAAACATTTCAACACGTCGATGTTGAAGAAGAAATACTTTGCCCCTGACCAAAGCTTGAAAGCCACTGTAATTTCGATGAACAATTAAGTAATCGTAGTAAAGGCGTAATTGTCAAATTTATGCGGAAACAAAATATTGAAGGCGCATTATATTAAATCTGCTACCGAATTACAAGAGAAGAAGATCTGGGATATTTGATGCGCGTAAGCACTAGGAAATTTTAGAGAAGATGGTGCAGTGTATGCGACTCAAGTGGGCGCGTTTTATATCGCGCCCTTGTTGATGAAAGTTAGGAATTTAGTATGCTGGTATGGGAGTTATCAATGTTGCAATATCATATTAGGTTGTCCCGAAAGTTTTGTCGATTTTTTTCGTTGACCAGTGAAACTCACAGAACACCAATCCATGGACAGCCTAGGTAGCATTTGATTCAGATTTTTATTCTCTTTTTTACAGCTACACTTGCTCTCTGATCTGCCCTGTCTTTGCGGCGCTATCGCCATGGCTTTTTGAGCAGCTCTGCAGTAACGCCAAATCTTTCCTAGATTTCAAAAATTTTTGGTCCTGGTGTTTTTAAAGAGCGCTGATAAGTGTTACCTAGAGCAAACCTTTGGCTACATTGTGCTCATTTTAGATAACATGGGCCACGCTTACCAAGCCCGTTATAATTATTTTTTAAAAAGTTGCGGCTTTTTGCTTACGTTTACAACGTAAAAGTACCGAAAATTCCAAAAAGCTGTTTTTTCAAAGCAAATCAAACTTGGTCATGTTGCATAAATAATCTTTGAGTAGAAATTTTTCAATTCGCAGAAACTTTGAAAGCTTCCGTGTATTTGCTGCAGTGCTTGTTTCATGACTTGCCAAAAATCGAGACCTATTAAGAAAGAATTTTTTCAAGCCAAAAACAAAAGATTGGAGAAACCAGAAATAGCTCCTTGTATTCGAGAATTGCTCTATTTGACCCGTACTTAACCTTTCTCGAAACTTTGGAATAAAATTTTCAAATATTAGCCAAACTTTGAGCGGATACAATTCCCAGGTGGAGAATTTTGGCAAAAATCAAAAAAAGAGCATACGAGTTTGTGGTTCAATGTATCCATAAAAAAGAGAAGGAAAATCTGCATCGAACGCATGTTGAAACTCATTCAGGTCTTCATTGTATGCGGTTTTATAGTGGTTTGAAAAAACAGACAAAACTTTGGGACAACATAATATATCAACATCATTGCACCGGTATTTCGTCTACTCTCCCTTGCAAGACACGACTATAAAGAGACTCATGCGCTTGAGTTCGTGACAACCGCCATGGTTGCTGTATCAAAACGAACTTTTAGCGATGAAATGGAGAGAGCTTGTGGACGAAAAAAGGTCACTCTAGAACGACTGCTATACTACTCGTAGATGAAGAATGGCTGAACGATCAGAACCTTTTATTAGTGCTTTTATTCATCAAATTCCTTGTTAGCCAAATGACAAAAGCTATGACGGTTACCTCCTCTACCTCCTCAAACTTATGGTTACAAGGAATACTATGCATGAAATATTTACATGTAACAAATTCTTGGCTCTTTAATGTTCGAAGTATTGTCTTCAATTAAATTCAACAGCGTCAGTTGAGCTTGCTTAGGCGATGGACACGAAGCACCGAGTTGCTTAGAAAGTTCGTAGGGAGCCTATCGAATTGTTCTCATTTGATTTCGATCGCATATGAATAGAAATTCATAGTTTTTAATTGAGAGCAGTAAAAGTCTTCCACGTTTAACCTCATAATGTTATGAACACTTACATATCCTCATCTTTGTCTTAACCATTGAATGTCCATTCGTAATCGTTTTTTATTACGCGCTATTGAGAAGGTTTTAAACCGGAATTGAACAACTTCTTCATCAAAATACAAGAAAATGGCTGAGCGTATCCGAAGGATGGGAAAGTAACAAAATTGTTAGAATTGGCGATGCAGCACAAGAAAATGTTGTAAGGTTGAAGGTACATACTACCAAATTTTTTCCGATGCATATGCCTGAAGCAGTGGCGTACCCAGGATTTCCGCTCGGGAGGAGGACAAAAAATTTTCTCTAATGAAGGTGCGTGGCGTCAGCCACGCACTCCAAAATAATTTCTGGTATGTTTTCTAAAAAAATTTTTGGGCCCATAGCTCCGAGATTTCAAGAAAAATTTTTTATATATCTAAATTGAATTTTTCAAAAATTTTAAAAATTATTTTTATTTCTTACAAGTACAATCAAGTCATTTGCACATTTTTATAGCCCATGTAAGTAACTTTCAAAAATTTCGCGACCCATTTTATTCCAGCTGTGTTCGGCGTAATACATCAAGGAAAAGCAATGCAAGAATGGAACATGGGGCCAAATCTTATATATAAAGCTGTATATCTGTTGTATGACCGTCTGTATGTCTGTACGTAAGTTCCGAATGGAACTTTTTATTTCTGAACCGATCCGGACCAAACTCGGCACACATACATTTCGGGGCGGGGCGGGTGTCATAGGCTATCATACTTTTCTCATCGATCGATAACGATTTTATCGTTTTTTTGCAGATTTCACCTACGGGGCTGGGATTTAGCGCAGGGGCGTAATCGAGCATGCTGATTACGAAAACAATATTAATTTCAAAAACATTCGCTACTTCTATCGATTTTATCGATTTTCTGCAAAGTTCGTCCTGCGGGACTGGGACTTGGCACAAGGGGGTAAGTGAGCATGCTGATTACTAACAAAAGGGAATGGCGTAGAAGTGGGCACAGAAAGTTTGTACAAAAGTAGGGCCGGAACCTTTATCATAGTGTTTTGACACGGCCGGGCGGAGCCGGGTAAGCCAACTAGTCTCTTGTATAAATCAATTTATGCTTGCAGCTATGAGGGCGCGGGAACCGTTTGTAATGTGTCACTACGACTAAGAAAAATGTCGTAGCTTTGAACCACAGAATAAACGAAACAATAACAATCGAAGACGCGATCTATTCATGCGAAATTGTGCAGGCTTATATGAGGCTTTTGAAGGCAGACGGAGTTAGTGTGGGATGTTAAAAAGCATGAATAAAGCTCTTATTGCGTTCGGCAAGTTTTTCGAGCAAGTGAGTAATTGCAACTATTGAGAATTATATCATTTCTTTATCTGGTCTTTCACAGAAATGAACCGTTTCCAGGAGCAGCCATGAACGTCTCGAGGTCTTGGAACGAGAAAGAGAGAAGTTTTTTCATTACGTAGCGAAGCTACAAAAACTAGCGTCTTTATTTTATGATATTGTACCTGGCGAAAATCAGAGATTTGAGTTGCGTAAAATCTGGCAGTTTTTCATTCAAATTTATGTTATTCGAAAAGGTGAGCTCTGTCTTGCAAGAGCTATTGCTGAACATAAAGGAGTGGAAGAAAACATAGAAAAACTGATGCTAATGCTTGACTCCTTTGTAGAACTGATTTGAGCACTTTTGTCCTAAATTCACTGCAACACAAGCAGGAATGAGTGTATACAAATTGATGTATGGTGGTGGTTATCCGCCTGAGGAAGAAAAGAGGTCATTTCTACTGCAGGACGTACAGGGCTGCAACATTTTTCATTGCGTTATGGAGATGGGTAAGAAACATTATGGGTAAGCAAAGTCTACACTGATTGGTATATTCATAGTCAGAATCTATTTTAGACGAGCACTAATTTGAGCCAAAGGGTGGACCAAGTCTCACATTTTGAGCAATCATGATCAATCTCCCGTGCTAGATGCAAAGATGAAAAAATAGATGAGTTACTATTACAGAATCGCGGGATTTGTAAGACATAAGCCTTGCAATAATTTCCCTTACTCTCGAGATGTTCATGAAAGAGTGTGATCATGAAGAAAAAGTTGCAGGAAATAAAAGAACTACTTGCTTCTTTTTTCCTTCTTTGTGGACGATCAAGCGTTAGAACTTGCAAGATAGTGGATTTGGAAATATGAATCTTTTCTGTAACGTGTTCTAAGGATTCCTAACATTTTAATCATTATGTGTTTTAGTTGATGTGTAGCAGACTTGCAATACGATACCGCTTTTTAACGAAAGTTGAACGAGCTGCTAGGAGCATTAAAAAGGACTGTGCAACAAGTGCAGGCATGTAAGTGTTGCGCTTTGTTAGCATAATTCGCATTCCATGACTGATTAATTTGTAGTCCACACACAAGAGGTGCAGGCGGTTAGCTACATAAGACATAACAAGCAAGGTTTCGCTTATGGATATATAAAGGCGCGCTTACTAGAAAAGGAAAAAAGCGGCCAGGAACCGCGAATGAATGGGGTAGTGAAAAGGATGTTCAAACCTGCAAATTAAATAAATTTACAAACTTTAGTCATTATCTTATATGCAACGCAGATCAATTATACAGAGTTTGGAACGGCGTAAAACTTAGCCGAACTTTGGACTAGCTCAGTCTGCCTAAAAAAATTCTAAGCTATAAATTTACGAGTATACATTAGAATACAAGGTTCGCATTTATAGGTCACACCCGAAATTATCAAATTTATGAAAAAGTCAGCAAAGTCTAATGTATACTCGTAAATTTATAGCTTAGAAATTATCAAATTTATGAAAAAGTCAGCAAAAATATCTCTCTCATTGAGAAACCTATTCGACATTAATTTTGAAGGATTCCAAGCCTCATTAATGTTTCTAAAATATCCTTATTTGCATCCGTTTATCTCCTCTCTTGACTCTTACCATTTTTCTAGAAAATTGAGTTCCGCAATGTTCGAGGTCTTTCAGAAACTCAGAAAGCTCAGTTTATACTTTTGCAATTATTTAAAAATACAAGCGAAGTGCCATCACACCTTAAAAGGTTTTTTCATGTCCTCCAGAGATTTTTCTTCTTTTCTAACCCTTCGAACTCGTTCTCATAAATCTTCAATAGAATTTCATCAGATGCTACCCATTTCCATGCTACACTATCTTTGTAACTTGAAACAACGAGCAGATCGGTTGTCGTTCGATGCAGTTATTTCTCCTCTTTCTAATGGTGTTTTCTGTTCCCGACTAGCAAAATCTTTGGAATAAAACCATTACAACTCTTGATTTCGAACGCGCCACTACTCAAAAATTCGAAATTCATTATTTCAAATCCGTAAACTCGAATTTGTTCCACGAAATCAGTGGTGAATCATAATTATCTTAGAAGTATCAAATTCCGGAGCTTTTCTGGTGTTTAATGGGTTTGTGTCTGACGTGGGTTTGCTAAGAGCCGGTGCTTTAAGTAAGAAAAAATTCTAAATAAAATTATGGCAAGCTAGGGGAAGGAGGCTAAAGTTGTGCTGTAACTGAAGGAAGGCTGGTGTCTAGTGGTATATTGAGGTTTTAACCTCCATAACTGGGCACACGAGCAGATTGAAAAGAAGAAATCTTATCCGTATGGCAAAACGAAGACCAACAGCCCCAAGGCCAACAACGAACAAAACAACGAGAAAAAACACAAAATTAGGGGAAATGTCCCAATTTGACCCTCTAGCAGGCCTTCGCACTTTTATGTCTGGATCAATTCTCGGTGAGTTTTCACGTGGGGTGGTCTGGTTCTCTCTTAACCAGTTTTCGACTCCCACGAGCCTCTTCTTCTCGATGCTTTCCGTTTTCTTCCCCTTTTTATGCTTTCCCCTTTTTCTTCCCTTTTTTAAACAGAGGCAAACCACCTCTTTTTCCCGCCAGCTCTGTAATGATGATCTCCAGTCGCATCTTCCAACATCCCTCCCCTCCGAGGAGTCGTCGACCTCGGCGGGGTGGGAGTTTTTTAAATTTTGCGCCGGGTGCTCGCATCCTGGTGGCTTCATATAGGTGTCTGGTATTCGTTATTACGCAGTAAGTGTCGTAAAACTGAAATAAATTTTCAGGCGGACTTGTATCTATCCATACCTTACCATTTTCAACAGGGTAGACGCTAAAAGGTATAGCTGGTTCGAGCTGGCGAATTCTTCCAAGGTGGCGTCGATTATAGTCCACAGTTCTGCCATGACTTTCCGTATGTGTACCTCGGACATTCTATTCGTAGTCAGACTGATATCAGTTTTTTCTTCTTCGATTCTTCCAAGATGTTTTTTGCAGGCCAACATGATATCCGTGATCGCTTCTTCTTCTTTCCGCCTAACCATCGGCCACACGATGACCCACGTTTGACAGTGTTTTAGTCCTTGCAAGGCATTCTTGAGTTGGCCGATTTGCATGACTTTTGGTAATCACTCCTCCTCGCCGGCTTAGCCCCCATGTGATTGAGGGCTAGCGTCTAGAGATCTCCAATCGCTTCCAACAGCACTGTTTGCTGTAGGGTTTCCTTGGAATTCTTTGGAGAGTTGGCATAAAAATTCAGAACAACGGCAAAGCTTCTCGAAAAAGCATGCCTTGCAGCTGTTGACTTTCAGAAGCCCCTTGACTGTGCCGTATTGAAATTGTAAGCAATTGAAAAGGGTGAAACGATGCATTGAATAGTACAAGGTCTCCCAAAAACCTTTGTTACGCGAACTGTGGCGCCCGTCTAAAAAATGCGAAACTACTTTCGGGTGGACCTAATATTTTTACGCCACTTTTTAGATAGCCGTGAGGCGCTCGAACTGTGTCAAAATGTCGCTACTTTTTAGAAGACATTAGTGGTTTTAAACGTTGGAAACTCTGATCCGCCTTGACAGACAAATGCAACGAATTCTGACGGGAGAATTTGGAACGATCTGTGGCTCGACTAATTGGTTGAGTTTGAGCCATCTTACTATACCCAGCAGCACCTCCTCGTTACGTTGAGGCAGCAGACCATGAAGGGCAGTGAAGATATGTGGATTAGTTTGTGGGTGTTACTGCTTACAGTAAATTACACTGCGCAAAAATACCAAATGCAGATGAAGCCGATCAAGCAAGGATCTCTTCCTTCATACTGCTTCAATGCTTCTATCTCAGAAGTCAAAAATTAACAACTAATCAATCTGTTTTTTAGGAAAATTCATTCTGTCTCTTGGGTATTATGACGTCGATTTCTGCCACGAGTGCCGTTTTGATTTTTCAGATAATAAGCTTCTATGGCCATAATGGAACAACAGATGGGAAGAAAACGTCGCGGTGTTTCTTTCCCTCAGTTTTCCAAAAAAGCTAGATAGAACTCTTTACGGTAACATAGCCACGACAGGACGTGCCAATATAAAGACACTCGTGAATTAAAAGTGGAAACGTTGTTTACACAATGAATGAAAGATACAAAGAATAAACTTTTACGGTTGGAGTAATCTTTTTGGCAATTTTAGTTCAATGTGTTCCCCGCTAAATTGCGCAAGCAGGAATTTTTGCTCGGTCTGATATTAAACACAGCTGCTGAAAAATGACTGACTTTGTTGCAGAGTGAAGGTACTTGGAGAATACCACACTCTCTTAGCAAAGTATTTGACGATGAATTTCTCTGAAAACACACTGCACAATGCTTTATCTTATCACAAGAAGAAACAGGCAATGTGGAAAAGTGCTCGTTTCATTCAGAATGGTTCCTGAGATGCCTCAGATGAAGGAACACATTTTTCGGCATCTTTCTTTATCACCTTTGCACTTCTTCATACATTCCCAGCTGAAAACACACATTTTTGTTGCGCATTAAAACAACGTAATTTAGCCTTACAAGCGTTTCGCTTCTTCTGGCGTGAGGGTTCTAGCATTCGTTAGCCCCAAGAAACAAGCTCCCAGGAAGAAAAAGAAAAACAGCAGGTTCATAGTTGTTTTCAGCAATATGAGTGTGCCCTGAAAAATTCTGAGAATTTTTGGGTTTGCTTGTAACATGAGAGAAAAGCGACAACACAGCGTTTATGACTGATTGAGTCTCCTTTGCAGGACATGGATATATTGAAAAAGATGGATTGAAGCGAACTTGCGATTACAAGGTTAGAAAAGTTTGATGAAAGCTGCACTGCATCTGTAAAGAATGAGTTGATGTAGCGTGTTATGCTCGTAATTCAAATAATCCACTGAAGTGGTAGGATTCGTAATAATGAACTGTGTCTTTTCTCTTTTGTGCAGATTGTCCTCTCTTCGATGTTAAAGAACATAATGCCTAGACAAGAGCAAAAGCTTTTTTATCATCTAAGCAAGCATGAAAAAATTTTACTCGCAAAATGAAGCTCCCGTAAGTTCTCGAGAAATTCATTTAGACTATCATACTTCGGTCATCAATCGCCTAGGGAGGTACAAGTACCGTGATTGAAGGTGGCACTTCTAAGCGGGAGTACTGGCGTTAGTTATAAACTAAAAGTCTTGAACTTGAACTTTTGGGAAATTTTCCTCAAAGTGCTGTAACTTTGAGCTGTTGTGAGGTGCAAGTTTTGCTGCAAGAACAATGTTCAGCCTATCTCGAAAAGTAGCCCATGAACGCCTCCCAGATACACGGTTGTTTAAAAAATAGGCCTGTTTCTACAGGATGGTCGCAGGGCAATTATAGCTGAAGAACTCGCATGTAAATGCTGTGCGCCTGTTACTGCTGCTTTGATGATTTTGAGTAATGATTTTGGAACGCTATATGTGATAAAAAACTTTTTAAAAAAAGTGTGAAATACTGAGCAGTTTGCATCCAAATCTGCTCCATTTTCTGATTCAGTAAATTTGAGGTTCTCTCTTTTTGGCAAAGTGAGCCAAATGTTGCAACATGCAAAGGACGTTTTATGATATCTCGCGCATCTTTTGCGAGAAAAGTTGGTGCAAGTTTGATTGCTGGTAATATTTGCGCATATAGCAGAATTTGAGTGCAATTGCAAGTTTGCTGTCGTCAAACTCCCCATTTAGCCACTCTATACTGAAACTGAAACGATTCTTTTTGTTCGTCGTTAGAAAGACTTTTTTATGCAATTAGACAGGTTTTGTTTGATACCATTATAATCAAAAGTAAAATCCGAGAGAGTTTCTTTGTTCTTTATAGCCTCAGAAAAAGTGTTGGAAATCAAAAAAACAAGAGGCCTTGTAGTTTTAAATAGCTTTATATTCAGGTGAGCTTTTTCGCATCGCAATGAAAAGCGCCAACTCTAGACTTTCTGTAAGGATTCTTTTCGTACGCGCAAAGTTTTATTCCGTGAAGAGCACTGAATGCGATTTGCATCTTGTAAGAAAAAAGCATAAAAAAATCTTTCATAGCTTTAGTCTCTCATGCTTAGGATCAAAGGCAAATGTAGCCTTATTGCATAAGTGAAAGTAGAACCAAGGGAACATAAGGAAAAGAGAATAATTAGGTGACTGTCGGATTCAGCTTTGGGTGGTATATATATATTTCTGTGGCAATGGCTTTTGTGACGTACTCGGAAAAAAGTTCGGATTATAATAGATTTTGTACCCTTCAAAGCTAAAAAAAACTCAAGTTAAGCTACTTAAAAGTGGCACCAAACCATTGCGTCATTATTCTTCTTATTTTCTTTGGCCAATGCGAAGCTTAAGATAGATAAATCCGTTTGTTTTCTCTGCACCTTGCACAGAAAAGTTCTCTATCTTGCTCTACTCCAAATTTTTTGTTACAGATGCTGCTAAATCTCCTTTATATACCGAAGTGTGCCTACGTTCTCCAACCAACTCTTGACTATTAGTAAAAATGCTTTTATCGAAAAGAGACCTACCTTTCAAAATAAGATGATTAGTCAATCGAGCAATCGGAAAACGCCTATTTGTGTGCTTACTCATTTACATGGCAGGTTGTTCAGGGCTGTTAAATCCTTAGCCTTTTTATTCGAGTTTTGTTACAGCAAGTGACGCGCAGTTCTCATATCGCTACAGTCTTTGATCTATTCGTGCTAATGGGGGCGAGGATTTGAGCTGCAGTGAAAAATTTGAAACACGTTTTGTTTTTCATAGCTGCAATTTCTGAGAGGCATCAAAGAAATCACCATTACCATCATTCTTTCCAACTCAATGTGCCATAATTTTATATCACAAATTTATATTAATGGAACAATCAATTTACTTAACTAACCAACCAAAGCAATGTGGGATGTAATAGCAAATTTAGAGAATAGGCGAGGCGTATTAATGAAAATCACTTTTGAAGTATGAAGATTTGTACAAATGCACAGTAAGAAGAGTGTTTCTGATCTTAGAAGTCCACTGAAGCATTGAATATACACAAAGCAATAATATGAAAATTGTCATTACATCAAAATTTTCACTTTGTGCAAAACCTTGTGAAGCGCTTTGATGTGGCAGGCGTTGCCAAGCACAAGCAATACAATATAATCTCTAAACTTTTTGAGATACACTTAGGCTGCGTTCATATTGATTTTATGTTTCGGAACAGTTCCAGCACAGCGCTCGAGTTGTGCGCTGTGCTGGAACAGCTCCGGAATTTACGGGTCAGTATGATCCCAGCCTTATGAGACTATAATGCACCAAGTTAGCAAGAGTTTGGAATCCGATTTCGAATACAAAAAAAATACAAAACATACGAGAACATACAAACATAAACATATACGGAAAAAACATAGGCAAAGCATGCAAACATATTTACCTTTGAGATGTGAAACGATGATTGCGATAAAGATAATTTGACATTTTTGATTTCTGGCTCTCACTCTGTTTATCTCTGAGAATTTCCTAGTTTGTTTGGTCTGCAATTGTTAGAAAAACACGATAAAATCGATTTGAACTGGAAGACATTTTCGGTAATCAGATTTCGTGCTGTTAGGAAAGCTTGCCTGAACGAAAATGAGAGAAAGGACTCTAACATCGTCATGAGAGCTGTGCGCATGCTGCGTCTCAAGCCTTCCAGATACTTTGGTTGTGAGCTGGTCTTACAGCTACTAGAGACTATGATAATAACTTTGCTTGAATTTATAAATTGAAGTTCATTTGGCAAGTCAAATACTAACAAGGAAAGGAAGGTTGGTCGAAGTGGCCTTTTGAAATGAGATGTATACTGCCTTGTAGAGCTTGGAACGCGGATTCCAAATCTGCCTTTGCTAACAGTGCGGGCATCTGGACGAGGTTATGAAGGTTTTTGTGAGTAAAAATATGAATGCAGGAGTAGGCTAAAAAGTGTTAACATTTTTTGTTGGGCTTAATTGGTAGTCATTTCACTCGGTGCAACAAATACCCTTGATTCATATATACCAACTCGCTGCTGCCTTTTGAACATTGGGGAAAGGTTATGGCTGATTTTACCCTATTTTTTCATTCAGATTTTTACTCACATAAACCTTCATAACTCCTCGCACAGAAGCCCGCAGCAGATAGCAAAGGTAGATTTGGAATCAGCGTTCCAAGCTCTACAAGGCAGTATACATCACATTTTAAAAGGCCACTTTGACCAATCTTCCTTTCCTTGTTAGGTGGTTCTTCTGAAAACGAATTTCATGATTTGTTAGACTAATTAAGTAGTCAACTTTTTATGAAACTTATGCTTTTTTAGCAACGTATTCATGTGAGAATACGAAAGCATCTCTGCCAATGTAAGAATTACCTTATTAAAAATATAGGATTGCCCCAAATTCTGCCTCACTATGCAAAAAAAGCCCTCCTTCGTATGGTAAATGAATTCTTACTCTGACACAGACGCATATAATATCCCTGTTGAGCATCTCAAGCTGAACAGTGTGCAAATTACAGGGTGCGGCAAAAGTCTGGGAGCCTAACTTTGCAGTACTGCAATTACAAAGATACTGATGGTCTTGATTCCAATTTTATGCCACATGATGCTGCGGTCATCCTCTACAGAACACACTTTATTTGGCTGGAAATGGCTGCCATATGTTTTTGTAAGAATGGAAATTACCAAACTAGTACTTTTGCAAAGCGAAAAAACCAGAATATTTAGTAGTTACAATTTTTGCTGTAGCTAGAGATGCTGTTAATATTTTACAAAACTTCGATGAACACAACATAGAAGAGGCTTTGCGCTATTGTATCCTAGTTCTGCTTTTGCCAGGAGGTTCTTGCATAAACGGAAAATAAAGGTTTGCGAATGTTACCTACGTACCAGTGGAAATCCGTCTTCAGAACAAATTCAAAAGCTATAGAATGCTCAACAGGCACTGGGACCAAGGCTGTATTTTTTGCATAAGTCTTATAGATTAGAATTTATTGAAACTCGGCCATGGGAACACTTTTTATACTTTTTAAACGATGTTTTAAAGTTTTTACTCGCGCAATTGTAGCCAAAATTCTGGTATGCGACGTACACATGCTTCTAATGAAAATCCAATTTTTTTATTCCTAAGCAATGCAAAAAAATCTCTTGGAAGTATGTTGTAGACAAAACTTTGCTCTATCATGCTGCGCATTTGCTAAGGTAAAAGAAGCAGTTACTGTGAAGGAGTGGGGCGAATTCCATTACAACTACCTCGTGCCATGACAGGTGGACTTGCCAGGATTTTGTAGGACTGCGTGGAAGCCAAAAGAGGCAGTTTTGCAATTAAGAATTGGGCTGTATTTGCAATGGATCGAATTATGTGTGCGCCAAGTTTTTCGTTTCTTGGTACTTCCCTTCTCGTTTTGTACGAAAAAGTACTAGGCTCCCAGACTTTTGCTTCACCCTGTATAATTGAGGTTTCGCTCCGTTGAAAGATGTCCTTTAAGATTTGAACAGTCATTTCCTGAGGACCCCAGACCACATTTCTCCTTGAATTCGCTCCCTGTTACAATAAGTAAATCAATCTTTAGCAATGCTGTTTCTTATCACTGTTTCTGATACGGTGCCGGCATTATTTTCACTCTGAATTCCTCAAAACCTTGAATTTCATAGTTTGCACAAATGCTATGATTATTGTCATTTTGCTGCCAAAAAGTATGCAGAACATAAGACTGAAAAATGTCGTAAGCAGAAATTAGTTAACATAGGTAATTTTGGGTTTGTACGTTATACAAATAAGTTTGAACAATTGATTTGGAGCACCCGATTCAAAGTGGGTGACATAATTTTATAGTATGTTAAAGCATTTTCATAGGAAAATGGTGGCATCAAATGTTGTTGCTAAGTGTTAAGTGCTGCTCAACAAATGCAAGCCACATGTGGGCAATTTTTGATAGTAAGAAAAAGGACTTTTTATGCTGTCTAATGCAGATGGTCTTTAGATTGCGATAAAGGAAAAATTTAAGGGTTTAAAGAAAAAATTGCTGATATGTACAGGGTGTCCAAAATTACCGGCACGCGTTTCTTTGAATGCTAGGAGGATTTGAGAAGGACCTCATAATGCACTAGTAAAATTAGAATTTTCTGGTTTTTTCGAAAATCTCAAATTCTTTTAACAGCCGAAGTCTGCACTGCGCGCAGATACAACCAAGAGTTTACACGATTTTTTTGCCATCGTCAGAGGCTTAAAAGTTGAGTCACGACAAAATCCGCTCTTAAGCTCCAAACACCTCCTTCAATGGCACACTCGATTCATCTGGTGTAGATGAAAGAGGTCCGGCCACCAGTGTATTACCGATATTGCAGTGCGCAACACTTTAGACGAGCTCATGTGTCTCTCCTCGCTGGGCACTTTGCCAAATTGAGAGGAATGTAATGTCGCGTAACTGTCGCCATATGCGTCTTTCGTTTCCGGCCTCACTTTCAATTGTTTTCTGATTTTTCACGTTCTTTCATTGATTGTGCTCGGCAGCTCCCCCTTAAGCTTCCGCGGATGAAGTCTCGTTATTTAGCGGTCGAGCAAAATGATTGTTATAGCTTTTGGATAGTGTTGCGCTAACGCGCGGGGAAAGTATTAACTTTTGTGCAAGTTTACTACCTTGAGCGGAGAGGGCCCGTTTTTTTACTACGCGGAGATCGGTCGAAACTTGTGGATTTTTCTCACATTAAGTACTGGAATTAGTTTGGTGTCGTACAAAAAAGTGGAAAATGCTGCTTGTACTGCTTCTCGTTCCTGTTCAATATGTCAGTAGTCAAGGATAGTAGGAATACTTACGGATAGGTAGACAAGTGAAATCCAGATATCTGAAGCATCAGGTTTTGAAGCTTTTTTAACCTGCGATCCTCCTCCCCAGCGGGGATGTTAATGCATGCGGCCCTATGTATTTCAAAAAGTTTGGAGATTACATTGTACTGCTTGCTTGGCAACACCTGCCAAAGCGCTCCACAAGGTTTTTACTTAGTTCAGCTCATTAAAAACTAGGCTTAGACTGTCGTGACAAACATAGTCATGCGCAAAGTGAACTTTTTGATAAGTGCGTACAAAAATCTAAGTTTGTGGAAAGTAGAGACATTTTGCTTATCACTGCTTTGTGTGAATTTAATGCTTCGGTAGTCTGCAAAGACCAGAAACAGTCTTTTACTCAAATACTCTTTTACTCTACATTCGTACAACACTTCATGCTTCGAGACCCGTGTAGAAAACAAGCCCGCCAATTTTTAGCTCAAAATAATTCGTATCCGTAATTTCTACGATACGCCTCTCCTCTAAATTTGCCGCTACATTCCCTAACGCTTTAATTGATTTAGTTGAGTAAATTGATGATTTGTGATTATTATATGTTTGTGATATTAGGAAAGTCATGTCACTTATGTCGCTGCGTTAAGAACGGAATGTGCTTTCTGCTGAGGGTTGGAGAAGAAATTAGCTCCCAACAACGCAGCGTGCTACACCTTCCAACTTTATGAGGAGGATTCCATGTACGAAAAATGTGTGATGTTTAATTCAAAACCAGAATTGATTTTATGTGAACATTTGAATTGCGTGTGCCTTGAACTAGAATATAACTTTTGCATGTCAGCCAATCATCAAGGGAACTATGAAGTTGAAGGAGAACGAAATCGTGAGCATGCTTCACAACAAGATATCACCTATAAGTAGGCATCTGCTTGTCCTCTTTATAATATAAGTCTGAATTAAAAAACTGACAACTAGGAAGCTCCGCGACTGTGTGTGGTTATGACGTTGTTCTGATTAGACCCCAGTTGCAGAAACTGCCGCCAAATGTTAGGACAAACGGCGGTGTAATGATAGGGGAAGAAGACGCTGACCTCGAAGCGCGACGAGAGAGTCTCACAACGCATGGTGCACTCTGCTGCCGCATTTGCTATGTTGAAAAAGATTGCTTGCATGGCTCCCTCGTTAAACTTACTCGTGTACATTCACATCGAAGGATTCCATGATGCCATGTCTCAAGTTAGCATTCCGCAACCTGACCAAAAACATGTTGGCTTCTGTGAGATGAACCGGAACATGTCTGAGATGCGGCGAAAGAATTTTGTTGAGCAACCAAGCTATCCTATCTGTGGGTCCTCCGACACTACTTATAATGGGCCTTTTGTATGTACAGGGTCCGTGGAGGCAAAAAAGTATGTCGCTGAGATGGGTCTTTATGAGAACTTACAAGACGGGCAGCCAAGGAGATCGCATTTCAGGCGAGTAATGAAACCGCAGCTGTCTCCGCGGTGTCCGCCCAGGTCCTGTTTAGGGTGCCTTACTGTTTTTCGAACTCTTGTCCAGACCTGGGCGGTACAAAGATTCATCGTCTAAGTAGCATCGCGTTATGGCTGTATTAAATCACGTGGAATAACTACAAAGTCGCCGCCCTCAAAGGTAGTGGCTAAATCGAACATCTCGAAAATCTTTTATGGAAGGTTGCTTGCACCCCACACATGAGAACGGAGCAAATCCGAGCGCACAGCATGCTGCTGCTGCTTAGAAAATTGCCCTCAACCGGTGCGCGCAAGCCACTATTACAAGTGCTTAGACGAGTTTGCGATATCTCTCACACTGTCAGAGGCGGCATGCCGCAGTGATATAAACATGAGGGTCCCACAACAAATCTACGTCTTTAACTAGGGCGGCGTTTCACCCGTCCAAATTCAATGAGAGGCCTTGAAAGATGCTGGTTTGCCATTTTTGCGTTCTTAGAGTGGATTTTCGGAAAGCGGGTCGAATTACCAACCACAGCTCAAGGATTTGCCTTTGCTCACGAAAACTCAGATTTCTTTGCGAGAGCAGTGATCATGTAACTCCTGCAAACCTAGTCTTTTTTCCGCGTGCAAGATTGCTAGTGGGGTGTTATTGAAGGAGCGCCGTAAAATACTGTAAACAGAACCGGAAAGCTGCAGGAACTTGCAATCTACGGAAGGGACAGGCACTGGTGGCTTGAATGGTGAAGTAGGGAGCGGCGGGGCTGGCAAAGCCTATCGTTTGCGTTTGGTCGTAAGTGTTGCCGTTCCTTGTCTCCAGCGTAAACGGTCGTGAACGAATTGAAACTTTCCCACGATTTTGCTTACACATAAGGACTACTGATTGCACCAGTGAAAAACTACGGTCCGGGTCTGAAACAGAAAGGGATGTTAGAGATAAATGTATTTCCAATAACGGTAACCCGGGATCCTATGCGTGCGCTGGTAGAAATGGCTAAGTTTTGGTGGCTTTTTTGACCAAGCAAACGATTATCGAGTACTCTTCGTCTACGATACAAGCTTCAATCTATCAACCTCTCAAACCTCCTCTGTAGCATGGATTTAGCATTAGAACAGGCGCTATCACAATTGCTCTTTGACTCAACCACGATTCTCCGCCAAAACGGGGGCCGAAAGCAAACATTGACAGCATTCTTCTTTATACTTTAGGTTTTAAAGAATACATTTGCCTCATCTTAGTCTTGAGTACCGTTCGCAAATTGCGTCGCTCAATTCCTTTACTGATTGGCTGTCTTCTGGTAATCTTCTTTATAAGCATAATTTGGTATCAAAAAAACATCTTACAATTAGTCATCTTAGTCTTAAGACTTTCGCAATATGCGTCGTTCATTTTTTTTTTGACTGATCGGTTTTTTCTGGTAATCTCCTTTACAAGCACACTGCGATCAAAGAATTTTCAAAATCAATTTAATCTTCTTGAAGCTACTCCTGGTTTCCTTCCTAACATCTTTGACCTGATGGTACTTACAGTGAGAATAAAGTACAATATTTCTTGTTGCTGCGCGTACTTTTATGACGTTACGCCATTTATGCTGCAACTTTGTGAGGCAGTGCAATTACCCAATCGATCAACACTTGCGCAGTAGAATGTGGGATCCTCAGAGTTACCATTTTCCCAGTGCGACGCAAACGGTCCTCCTCAATGAAATCAAATGAGGCATAGTTGAGAAGTAAGTAACAATGGTTAGTAAAATGATTGAAGTTATTCCATTTTAATCACTTCTTCTTTGTGAAGGCACATTGGAAAAGAATATGACATAGATTAGCATAGAAAATTATTGTAAACGTGACACTAATTTTTCAACTTCCTCCAATTCTACTGCGCAAGTGTTGATCGATTGGGTAATTGCACTGCCTCACAAAGTTGCAGCATAAATGGCGTGACGTCATAAAAGTACGCGCAGCAACAAGAAATATTGTACTTTATTCTCTGTAACTACCATCAGGTCAAAGATATCAGGAAGGAGACCAAGAGTAGCTTTAAGAAGATTAAATTGATTTTGAAGATTCTTTAATCGCAGTGTGCTTGTGAAGGAGATTACCAGAAAAAGCCGATCAGTCAAAAAAAATGAGCGGCGCATATTGCGAAAGTCTTAAGACTAAGATGATTCAGATGTATTTTTTGATACCAAATTGTGCTTATAAAGAAGATTACAGAAAACAGCCGATTAGTAAAGGAATTGAGCGACGCAATTTGCGAACGGCACTCAAGACTAAGATAAGGCAAATGTATTCTTCAATACCAAAAGTGCTTATGAAGAAGAATGTTGTCAATGTTTGCTGTCGGCCCCCATTTTGGCGGAGACTCGTGGATGAGTCAAAGAGCAATTGTGATAGCGCCTGTTCTAATGCTAAATCCAGGCTACGGAGGGTGTTTGAGAGGTTGATAGATTGAAGCTTGTATCGTAGACGAAAAGTACTCAAGAATCGTTTGCTTGGTCAAAAAAGCCACTCAAACTGGCTCCGTTCTCATGTGTGGGGTGCAAGCAACCTTTTATATAAAAATTCGAGATGTTCGATTTTGCCGAGCCACTGCTTTTGAGGGCGGCGACTTTGTAGTTATTCCAGTGATTTTTAATATAGCCATAACGCGATGCTACTTCAGCAAGCCCGCTAAACAGGATCTGGGCAGACACCGCAGAAACAGCTGCGGTTCCTGAGAGCATCATTATTCGCCTGAGATGCGATCTCCCTTGCTATCCCTTGTCTTGTAAGTTCTCACAAAGGCCCATCTCAACACTTTTAGCCTCCACGGACCTCGTATAAAGCCCATTATAAGTTGCGTTGGAGGACCCACAGATAAGATAACATGATTGCTCAACAAAATTCTTTCGCCGCTTCTCAGACATGTTCCGGCTCATCTCACAGAAACCAAAATGTTTTTGAAGAGGCTGAGGAATGCTAACCTGAGATATGGTAGTATCATGGAATACTTCGATGTGAATGCACACGGATGTGTTCAACGAGGGAGCCATGCAAGCAATCTTTTTCAACATAGCAAATGCGGCAGCAGAGTACACCATGCGTTGTGAGACTCTCTCGTCGCGCTTCGAGGTCTTCTTCTCCTTATCATTACACCGCCGCTTGTCCTAACATTTGGCGGCCGTTTCAGCGACTGGCGTCTAATCAGAACAACGTCATAACCATACACGGTCGCGGAGCATCCTAGTCGTCTCGTTTTTTGAATTCAGGTTTATATTATAAGAGAGGATAAGCACGTGCCTATTTGTAGGTGGTATCTTGCTGTGAAGCATGCTCGCGATTTCGCTCTTCTTCAAGTTCAGTTCTCTTGATGTTGGCTGACATGCAGAAGTTATATTCTAGTTCATGGCACAAGCAATTCAAATGTTCACATAAAATCAATTCTGGTTTTTAAGTAGAACATTCACACATTTTTCGTACATGGAATCCACCTCATGACGTTGGAAGGTCTAGCACGCTGCGCTGTTGGGACAGCTAGTTTTTTCTTCTCCAACGCTCAGCAGAACATTTTAATCTTAACGCAGTGACATAAGTGACATGGCTTTTTTAATATCACAAACATATAATAATCACAAATTATCAACTTACTCAACTAAATCAATTAAAGCGTTATGGAATGTAGTGGCAAATTCAGAAAAAGCGTATCAGTAGAAATTACCGGGAAATGAATTATTTTAAGCTAAAAATTTGCGAGCTTGTTTACTACACTAGGGTCTCGAAGCATGAAGTGTTGTACGAATGCAGAGTAGAAAAGTGTTTTTGATCTTTATAGACCACCGAAGCATTGAATGTACACAAAGAAGTGATATGCAAAGTATTACTTTCCACAAATTTAGATTTTTGTACACACGTATTAAAGAGTTCACTTTGCGCATGACTACGTTTGCCACGAAGTCTAAGCCTAGTTTATCAATAAGCTGAATTGAGTAAAAACCTTGTGGAGCGCTTTGATGTGGCAGGTGTTCCCAAGCAAGCAATACAATGTAATCTCTAAACTTTTTGAAATACATAGGGCCGCATGCATTAACACCCGGCTGGGGAGGAGGATCGCAGGTTGAAAGAAAGCTTCGTCTGAAGCTCCAGATACCTGGATTTTACTTGTCTACCATCCGTAAGTATTCCTACTATCTTTCTCTACCAGCACATTTAAAATGGAACGAGAAGCAGTGCAAGCAGCATTTTCCACGTTTTTGTATGATCCCCCGATAATCCTCAACGCGTAACCACCCGTTTTTTCTTCAAATTCATTTTTCTTTCTTCGAAGTTAACGAAGACATTACAAAGTTGTACTGATCACCTAAACTAACCGTGCTAAGCATGCTGCTGATAAGAACAATTGAGTTACAGAAATATTAAAATTTTCGGCACCCAACTTTCGACTTGAGGTTCATCGCGATTTCCAAGACTTCGATAATTCATTTGTTCTTATAGATAATCAGTGACACTCTGGCACATTTTCGTTAACTCCGAATAAAAAAAACTTTAAAGAAAAGGCGGTTGGCCGCGAATCATTGGGGGATCATATAAAAAGCAAGAAAATGCGGCTTGTACAGTTTCTCGCTTCTGTTCAGTACGCTCATGACAGCAGGGATATCAACGGATAGTTAGACAACGTGACCCGCAGGAATGTTAATGCATGCGGCCCTTAGGCTGAGTTCATGCTGATCCGTATGATCCAGGACAGTTCCAGCACAGCGCTCGAATTGTGCGCTGTACTAGAACAGTTCCGGAACTCAGGGGTCAGTATGAAGTATCCTTATGAAACTATGATGCACCAAGTTAAAGGCCGTCCGCGCTGCACACGGAGAGCAACGCTGTTGTGTACATTGAAGGCTGTTCACGGTTGGAAGAAGCGCAGAGAAAACCAGGCAGCGAGAATGCACGAGAAAAGAGGAGTGACGCGGCTACGCGTCCATTAACAAAAGTTGCTTGGATTATCCGATTTCGCTGCAAGTATGTACAAAACATAGGACAAATACAAACATGAACATACGGAACAAACACATGCAAAGCATGCAGACATATCTAACACATCTACCCTTGGAACGAAACGTAATGAGATGAAGGTAATCCGACATTTTTTTGGTTTCTAGCTCTTACTTTGTTTATCTCTGAGAAATTTAATTAAACTTTACTCTTTTGTCTGCAAAGGTTACCAGTCTCCTGAGTGTACGGTCTGCCGCATCGGGACCAGGCCGAACCGTCGGCGTAATTTGCGCGTTTGCAGCGCTAGGCGTTTGCACTGCACTTGCGCATTGTCAGAGAGAGCAAAAGCATTGAAGAAAGATCGGAGAAGCAGCGTAGGCGTGACCGCGAAATCCTAGCGACGCGGACTCCCGCCATGCCGATTTTGGCCTGATTGGGATTGGGGCAGACTGTAAGTGCAATGCGATCCCTGTCCTCAGAGCACTTGGTAAAGCACACTTTTCTGTCTCCATAGGTGTTTAAGTATGCGTAACCAGTCACCGCATCCACTTTGTCAAAAATACACGACAAAATTGATTTCAAAGACAATTTCAATATGCGGATTTCGTGCTGTTAGGTTAAGCTTGCCTGAATGGATATGAGAAAAAGGACCCAAACCATCGTCATGAGAGTCTGCACGCTACGTCTCAACCATTCTAAAATTGTTTGTGAGCTGGATACCCCACGTTTGATACCATACTCATCGCTGCCATTCCTGCATTCTTGCCACTGGTTTGTCGGAGTGTCTACTGGTCTCTTTATTGCTTGATTTTCTTTGCTGAGCGTGGTAGACTTAGGTCCGTTACGCACGCATGGAAGGTGGGTTGGCATAATGACGTCCATGATATTATCCAGCTATCCTCGATCTGCGAGTCCAATTCATGTCGTGCGCGGGTGAATTCTCCCATTTTCCATGCGCCCAAGCACGTATTGGGGCCTCGATGAGCTCAGCATCCCTTGCCTCGCATGACTGGCTGCACGAATCTAAGTCTACCACGCTCAGCAAAAAAGATCAAGCAACAAAGAAATCAGTAGATACTCGGACAAACCAGTGGCAAAAATGTAGGAATGGTAGCGAAGAGTGTGATGTTAAAACTGAGTATCCAGCTCACAAACAATTTTGGAAGGGTTGAGACGTAGCGTGCAGACTCACAGCACCTACTGCTTACAAATTTTGGGGCCGATTAGCTATTCCGGCGCGTTTGTCCAACTGCCCCAATAACATATAGAACGAGTCCGTCTCTCGCAAGCCGCAATGATCACCAAACTAATTCCAGTACATGATGTCAAATCCACAAGTTTCGGCCGATCTCCGCGTATTAAAGGAACGAGCCCTCTCCGCTCACGGTACTAAACTTGCACAAAAGTTGCATACTTTCCTCGCGCGTCAGCGCGATATCCTAAGCTATAACAATCACTTTGCTCGACCGCTAAATAACGGGACTTTATCCGAAGGAGCTTAAGGGGGGAGCTGCCGAGCACAAATGAAAGAACGTGAGAAATCAGAAAATAATTGAAATTGAGGTCAGAAATGAAAGACGCATATGGCAACAGTTGCGCGGCATTACATACCTCTCAATTTGGCAAAGTGCCCAGTGAGAGACACACGAGCTCGTTTAAAGTGTCGCGCACTGCAATATCGGTAACACACTGGTGGCCGGACCTCTTTTATCCACACCTGATGAATCAAGTGTGCCATTGGAGGAGGTGTTTGGAGCTTAAGAGCGGGTATTGTTGTGACCTCAACTTTTGAGCTTATGACGATGGCAAAATATCGTGTAAATTCTTGGTTGTGTCTGAGCGCAGGGCACACTTGGCTGTCAAACGGATCAAAAGGATTTGAGATTCTTTCAAAAAAAAACCAGAGAATTCTAATTTTACTAGTGCATTATGAGGTCCTCCTCAAATCCTCATGGCATTCAAAGAAACGCGCGCCGGTAATTTTGGACACCTTGTACATATCAGCAAATTTCCCTCTAAACAGGCAACCTAAAGATCATCTGCATTAAGCAACATAAAAAATCTTTTATCTAACTATCAAAAATTGCCCATATGTGGCTTGCATTTCTTGAGCAGCACTCAACACTTAGCAACAACATTTGATGCCAACATTTTCCTTTGAAAATGCTTTATTATACTATAAAATTATGTCACCCACTTTGAATCGGGTGCTCCAAATCAATTGTTCAAACTTATTTGTATAACGTACAAACCCAAAATTACCTATGTTAACTAATTTCTGCTTACGACATTTTTCAGTCTTATGTTCTGCATACTTTTTGGCAGCAAAATGACAATAATCATAGCATTTGTGCAAACTATGAAATTCAAGGTTTTGAGGAATTCAGAGTGAAAATAATGCCGGCACCGTATCAGACACAGTGATAAGAAACAGCATTGCTAGAGATTGATCTACTTATTGTAACAGGGAGCGAATTCAAGGAGAAATGTGGTCTGGGGTCCTCAGGAAATGACTGTTCAAATCTTAAAGGACATCTATCAATGGAGCGAAACCTCAGTTTTTATTATTTGCACCTGTTCAGCTTGAGATGCTCAACAGGGATATTATATGCGTCTGTGTCAGAGTAAGATTCATTTACCGTACGAAGGAGGCTTTTTTGCACAGTGAGGCAGAATTTGGGGCAATCCTATTTTTAAATACGGTAATTCTTAGATTAACAGAGATGCTTTCGTATTCTCACATGAATACGTTGCTAAAAAAACATTGGTTTCATAAAAAGTTGACTACTTAATTAGTCTAACAAATCAAGAAATTCGTTTTTAGAAGAACCATCTAACAAAGTATTTGACTTGCCAAATGAACTTCAATTTAATAAATTCAAGCAAAGTTATTATCATAGTCTCTAGTAGCTGTAAGACCAGCTCACAACCAAAGTATCTGGAAGGCTTGAGACGCAGCATGCGGACAGCTCTCATGACGATGATAGAGTCCTTTCTCTCATTTTCGTTCAGGCAAGCTTTCCTAACAGCACGAAATCTAATTACTAAAAATGTCTTCTAGTTCAAATCGATTTCATCGTGTTTTTTAACATTGCAGACCAAACTAACTAGGAAATTCTCAGAGATAAACAGAGTGAGAGCCAGAAATCAAAAAATGTCAAATTATCTTTATCGCAATCATCGTTTCACATCTCAAAGGTAAATATGTTTGCATGCTTTGCCTATGTTTTTTCCGTATATGTTTATGTTTGTATGTTCCCGTATGTTTTGTATTTTCGCGAAATCGGATAATTCCACAACTCTTGCTAACTTGGTGCAATATAGTCTCATAAGGCTGGGTTCATGCTGACCCCTAAATTCCGGAGCTGTTCCAGCACAGCGCACAACTCGAGCGCTGTGCTGGAACTGTTCCGGAACATAAAATCAGTATGAACGCAGCCTAAGTGTATCTCAAAAAGTTTAGAGATTATATTGTATTGCTTGTGCTTGGCAACGCCTGCCACATCAAAGCGCTCCATAAGGTTTTGCACAAAGAGACAATTTTGATGTAATGACAACTTTCATATTATTGCTTTTTATATTTAATGCTTCAGTGGTCTTCTAAGATCAAAAACACCCTTCTTATTGTGCATTTGTACAAATCTTCATACTTCAAAAGTGATTTTCATTAATACGCCTCGCCTATCCTCTAAATTTGCTATTACATCCCACATTGCTTTGGTTGGTTAGTTAAGTAAATTGATTGTTCTATTAATATAAATTTGTGATATAAAATGATGGCACATTGAGTTGGAAAGAATGATGGTAATGGTGATTTCTTTGATGCCTTTCAGAAATTGCAGCTATGAAAACCGAAACGTGTTTCAAATTTTTCACTGCAGCTCAAATCCTCGCCCCCATTAGCACGAATAGATCAAAGACTGTAGCGATATGAGAACTGCGCGTCACTTGCTGTAACAAACCTCGCATAAAAATGTTATGTTTGCCACGACAGTCTAAGCCTAGTTTTTAATGAGCTGAATTAAGTAAAAACCTTGTGGAGCGCTTTGGCAGGTGTTGCCAAGCAAGCAGTACAATGTAATCTATAAACTTTTTAAAATACATAGGGCCGCATGCATTAACATCCCCGCTGGGGAAGGGGGATCGCAGGTTAAAAGAAAGCTTCAAAACCTAATGCTCCAGATATCTGGATTTCACTTGTCTACCTATCCGTAAGTATTCCTACTATCCTTGACTACTGAGATATTGAACAGGAACGAGAAGCAGTACAAGCAGCATTTTCCACTTTTTTGTACGACACCAAACTAATTCCAGTACTTAATGTGAGAAAAATCCACAAGTTTCGACCGATCTCCGCGTAGTAGAGGAACGGGCCCTCTCCGCTTACGGTGGTAAACTTGCACAAAAATTACATACTTTCCCCGCGCATCAGCGCAACACTATCCAGAAGCTATAACAATCATTTTGCTCGACCGCTAAATAACAAAACTTCATCCGAAGAAGCTTAAGGGGGAGCTGCCGAGCACAATCAATGAAAGAACGTGAAAAATCAGAAAACAATTGAAAGTGAGGCCGGAAACGAAAGACGCATATGGCGACAGTTACGCGACATTACATTCCTCTCAATTTGGCAAAGTGCCCAGCGAGGAGAGACACATGAGCTCGTCTAAAGTGTTGCGCACTGCAATATCGGTAATACACTGGTGGCCGGACCTCTTTCATCTACACCAGATGAATGAAGTGTGCCATTGGAAGAGGTGTTTGGAGCTTAAGAGCGGATTTTGTAGTGACTCAACTTTTAAGCCTCTGACGATGGCAAAAAAATCGTGTAAACTCTTGGTTGTATCTGCACGCAGTGCACACTTCGGCTGTTAAAAGAATTTGTGATTTTCGAAAAAACCAAGAAATTCTAATTTTACTAGTGCATTATGAAGTCCTCCTCAAATCCTTCTAGCATTCAAAGAAACGCGTGCCGGTAATTTTGGACACCCTGTACATATCGCAATTTTTCCTTTAAACCCTTAAATTTTTCCTTTAACGCAATCTAAGGTTTTGAGAGATTCAGGGTGAAAATAATGCCGGCACAACCCGTACCAGACACAATGATAAGAAGCACCATTGCTAGAGATTGACTTACTTAATGTAATAGGGAACGAATTCAAGGAGAAATGTGGTCTGGGGCCCTCGAAATGACTGTTCAAATCTTAAAGGACATCGATCAATGGAGCGAAACCTCAATTTCTATCATTTGCACACTGTTCAGCCTGAGATGCTCAACAGGGATATCATATGCGTCTGTGTCAGAGTAAGAATTCATTTACCATACGAAAGATGCTTTTTTGCATAGTGAGGCAGAATATGGGGCAACTTTACATTTTAAATATGGTAATTCTTACATTGGCAAAGATGCTTTCGTTTTCTCACATGAATACGTTGTCCAAAAAAAGCTATAGGCCCGTAATAAAGCTCGGTCACGGGAGATGATCCCCCCTTTGACCCTCATATGAGGCTTTATCGGGTGAGATGAGGACTGCCCTGTTTTCCGTGGTGTAACTATGCAAGGTCACCCTACAGGTGAGCTTCAGATGAAGCCCGGAAGGCTCCCGACCGAAGTCATCGGAGATGAGGCGGGCGACGACATAAGTTAAATACTGTGCTAAAGAGGAGCGCATAAAGAAAATCCCCGAGTAACTTACGAAACATCGCAGATGACGTTCTTTTGCGATGATTTCTAACAATTTTGTTACTTTCCCATTCCTTCGGATACGCTCACCCATTTTCTGGTATTTTGATGAAGAAGTTGTTCAATTCCGGTTTAGAACCTTCTCAATAGCGCGTAATAAGAAACGATCACGAATGGACATTCAATGGTTAAGACAAGGATGAGGATATATATGTGTTCATAGCATTATGAGGTCAAACATGGAAAATCTTTACTGCTCTCAATTAAAAACTATAAATCTCTATTCATATGCGATCGAAATCAAATGAGAACAATTCGATAGGCTCCCTACGAACTTTCTAAGCAACTCGGTGCTTCGTGTCCATCGCCTAAGCAAGCTCAACTGACGCTGTTGAATTTAATTGAAGACAATACTTCGAACATTAAAGAGCCAAGAATTTGTTACATGTAAATATTTCATGCATAGTATTCCTTGTAACCATAAGTTTGAGGAGGTAGAGGAGGTAACCGTCATAGCTTTTGTCATTTGGCTAACAAGGAATTTGATGAATAAAAGCACTAATAAAAGGTTCTGATCGTTCAGCCATTCTTCATCTACGAGTAGTATAGCAGTCGTTCTAGAGTGACCTTTTTTCGTCCACAAGCTCTCTCCATTTCATCGCTAAAAGTTCGTTTTGATACAGCAACCATGGCGTTTGTCACGAACTCAAGCGCATGAGTCTCTTTATAGTCGTGTCTTGCAAGGGAGAGTAGACGAAATACCGGTGCAATGATGTTGATATATTATGTTGTCCCAAAGTTTTGTCTGTTTTTTCAAACCACTATAAAACCGCATACAATGAAGACCTGAATGAGTTTCAACATGCGTTCGATGCAGATTTTCCTTCTCTTTTTTATGGATACATTGAACCACAAACTCGTATGCTCTTTTTTTGATTTTTGCCAAAATTCTCCACTTGGCAATTGTATCCGCTCAAAGTTTGGCTAATATTTGAAAATTTTATCCCAAAGTTTCGAGAAAGGTTGAGTACGGGTCAAATAGAGCAATTCTCGGATACAAGGAGTTATTTCTGGTTTCTCCAATCTTTTGTTTTTGGCTTGAAAAAATTCTTTCTTAATAGGTCTCGATTTTTGGAAAGTCATGAAACAAGCACTGCAGCAAATACACGGAAGCTTTCAAAGTTTCTGCGAATTGAAAAATTTCTACTCAAAGATTATTTATGCAACATGACCAAGTTTGATTTGCTTTGAAAAAACAGCTTTTTGGAATTTTCGGTACTTTTACGTTGTAAACGTAAGCAAAAAGCCGCAACTTTTTAAAAAATAATTATAACGGGCTTGGTAAGCGTGGCCCATGTTATCTAAAATGAGCACAATGTAGCCAAAGGTTTGCTCTAGGTAACACTTATCAGCGCTCTTTAAAAACACCAGGACCAAAAATTTTTGAAATCTAGGAAAGATTTGGCGTTACTGCGTTACTGCAGAGCTGCTCAAAAAGCCATGGCGATAGCGCCGCAAAGACAGGGCAGATCAGAGAGCAAGTGTAGCTGTAAAAAAGAGAATAAAAATCTGCATCAAATGCTACCTAGGCTGTCCATGGATTGGTGTTCTGTGAGTTTCACTGGTCAACGAAAAAAATCGACAAAACTTTCGGGACAACCTAAAATGATATTGCAACATTGATAACTCCCATACCAGCATACTAAATTCCTAACTTTCATCAACAAGGGCGCGATATAAAACGCGCCCACTTGAGTCGCATACACTGCACCATCTTCTCTAAAATTTCCTAGTGCTTACGCGCATCAAATATCCCAGATCTTCTTCTCTTGTAATTCGGTAGCAGATTTAATATAATGCGCCTTCAATATTTTGTTTCCGCATAAATTTGACAATTACGCCTTTACTACGATTACTTAATTGTTCATCGAAATTACAGTGGCTTTCAAGCTTTGGTCAGGGGCAAAGTATTTCTTCTTCAACATCGACGTGTTGAAATGTTTTTCATCCATAAGCTTTTCCATAGCAGACAATAGTTTATTCTAACCCGATTTTTAATCAGTTGGTTTGAGACACTGCCACGACCGGATAGTTCTGGGAGAGCACTTTCATAGCCATAGTGCCTGACAAGTGAGAACTCGAAGTTGAACCGACAAGGGAATTATGGAATGGCCGGTTGGCCAGATCCTCCGCCGATCAGATCAGCAAAAAGGAGAAAATAAACCCTGCATATCGGATCCCGCCTACGGCACCGGGTGGTAGCAAGAACGATGTCAGGGTACTCAAGGCGATTTTTAGATTGGACAAAAACGACAAGTCTGCCTGGACAACATGCCATGGAGACTGCTTCATGCTTTGCACCTACAACGCCAGGACAGTCTCCACAAACGCCGACCTCCACGCTCTCGACGCTGCAGAGTAAATCAAGTACCACGTCATCGCTCTGCAGGAGACGGAAGTCCAGAAAGAAGGACATTCGAGGATGAGTGATGGAACCCTCGTCATTCATGGTGGAAAGATTCCATCACGAAACGTTGGAGGCGTTGGCTTTGTCGTCCGCCCACCTATCGTCGATCGTGGAATCTTGTCGATTCGCATGAAATCATGTCATCGAGTAGCCATCCTATGACTACGACCTCCACGTCAGAAGACCATCAGCATCATCAACTGCTACTAACCAACATCAGCAGCTGACGATTCAAAACTAGATGCTTCCTGCGAAGGCGCGGAGCAGGTCGTCCGCAACGAGAATTCCTTCTACAAGATTGTGTGGGTTCTATGCGAAAATCGGGATGCCACTAGAAAGAGTATAGAATCGGGAATTTTGGACAAGGGCTTCGGGACGGAAACCGTGTCCATCGCCTGAGAGAGCTCAACTGACCTGTGTTTGAATATAATTGAAGACAATACTTCGAACATTAAAGAGCCAAGAATTTGTTACATGTAAAAATTTCATGCATAGTATTCCTTGTAACCATAAGTCTGACGAAGTAACCGTCATAGCTTTTGACATATGGCATTAACAAGGAACTTGATGAATAAAAGCGCTAATATTAGGTTCTGATCGCTCAGTAATTCTTCACCTACGGGTAGTATAGCACTCGTTCTAGAGTGACATTTTTCGTTCACAAGCTCTCTTCATTTCATCGCTAAAAGTTCGTTTTGATACAGCAAGCCATGGCGGTGGTGACGAACTCAAGCGCACGAGTTGGAAACGGAAACGGCAACCGTTTTTTGAGCTTTTCGCCTCCGCATGACTTTTCCATGGAAATTCCTTCATGAAGAAAGAACATCTCTGGTGGACTTGGGAGTCGCCCAACGGAACGACTCACGCGGAGATCGACCGCATTCTCACCAACCGAAGATGGAGTTTGATGTCTCAGTAGTTCCATATTTCTGCAGTGGCTCCGATCACCGCCTCCTTCGAGCGAACGTATGATTCAGTCAAAAGCTGGAAGAGAAGTTCTGCCACAATGCCGCAAAAAGGAATGAAGTTGTTTATGACGGTAACATGTTAGAAGCGCTCATATCAATTTGTAACTGGCCCATCGAGGAGGACCCAATACGACTGCGACCGGCTTCTAAAAGGATTGCGAGCTCGCGGAGAGTGCGCCTCTGTGATTTCTGAGAAGAACTTGGAACGCATTTCGAAGAACTTTAAGAAGATTTCTGATGCAGGATCCGGATGCAACACATCTCGAGCGACAGATAGCCAACGCCAGTTGCAGAACAGCTTTGCAGGAGGATTTTGGAAGAACAGTCAAACCAAAATACCGGAAGCAGCCGAAGAAAGACGAAGTTTCAGGAAGTGCTGAAAGGTTCTGCGAATATGATGTACCGCTGGGCTGCACTATTGAGCGAAGGGGAGTCCGACTTCTTTCCTGTATAAGATGGAATTGATTGCGAAAATCTTTTACACCAACCTCTCCCGCTCATCAACACCCGTGCCGATGCCCGCTGTTCCCACTGAAGAAGTAACACCAAGGATTCTACCTGCCGAAGTGCGTATTGCGATACAGACTATATAAAGTCCATAGCTCCAAAACCAGATCATTTTTCCTTCAAACTTCTGCGAACCGGAGGACTAGCCGTCTACATGAGATTCTAGCGTCGCAACGATGCAGCTATTCCATCGCCCTTGACCATTGCAACTGGGAAGGAAGTTCGACAAGGCGACAATATTTCGCCGAAGCTGATGTTATACGAGCAGGAAAACACCGTCTACATGAGGTTGTAACATCGGCATGACATTTTACCTTCAGAAGGAGAAGACTCGCGTTCAGAGATAACATCAAGAACAGTCCTTCTCTTCAAGAAAGGCGAACAGGAGAATCTTTGAAGCTACCGTTTAATATGCC
Source organism: Cylicocyclus nassatus (assembly GCA_958299035.1). Taxonomy (NCBI): domain Eukaryota; kingdom Metazoa; phylum Nematoda; class Chromadorea; order Rhabditida; family Strongylidae; genus Cylicocyclus; species Cylicocyclus nassatus. The sequence goes on along the minus strand of CATQJL010000223.1, from coordinate 26,868,612 downwards.
TGCTGAGTATGCTCTACAAACTTTTCACGAAGATTATCCTCGCTCGCATACCGAGGAACACTGAATGAAGCCCAACCCCAAGAAAAGCTGGATTTCGCAAGAAATTCAATTGCATGGACAACATCCAGACGGTTTCGAGGGTAATAGAAGTCTGCCGAGAATACCGACTGCCTCTCGTCCTAACCCTCGTCGACTACGAGAAAGCTTTTGATAGCGTCGAAACCAACGCCATCCTGTTAGCGCTAGTCGATCATGGAGTGGACCCAGCCTACGTGGGGAGACTAGCCAACCGCCACAAGGTCTGTGCAACAACGATGCAACTATTCTGTCGTCCCCTGCTCATTGAAATTGAGAAGCGGGTTCGACAAGTCGACACTATTCCGTCGAAGCTATTCACCGCAACCCTGCAGTAGGTGATGAAATCCCTGGACTGAGACGAGAGATGCTTACGAGTTGATGGGAGATTTACCAACCAACCTTATCGTTAGTTTTGCGGATGACATCGTTATCTTCTCGTGCAGTATCACTGAAGCAGAGACGATGCTGAAGGAAGTTAACAAAGTAGTAAGGAAGATTGGATTTGTGAATAAATTGGAAGAGAACCTATTATAGTTTATAACAAACGCCTTTTGTGAAGATGAAGCAATGGAAAATGGAAGGCACCCTATCATGGAGACGTCTTCTTACATGTACCTCGACGTTCAAAGAACATGGAGAACGAATGAGAGAAGAATTTAACAGAAGAAGAAGAGCATCAAGCCGCCTTCGGGCCTTGAAGGAAGCAGCCGACCAGATGACGGTCCCGGAGCTTCGTGCTAACCTGTTCAACCCAACCGTTCTCCCAGCGCTCTGCTACGCAGCTGAGACTTGGCCCGACACTGTAGCCACGTCAAAAGCTTTACGGACCACCCAAAGAGCGCTCGAGCGCAGTCTTCTGAAGATGACCCGCACAAGCAACATCCATTCAGACTTCGCAGTACAATTATGAGAAGAATGTCCCTTCTTCGTGACCCAGCGGATTACGTTGCGAAAGCGGAACACCGTTGGGCAGGTCACATTATGAGAAGAACAGACGACAGATGGAATGGACGCTAAGAACATTGGAGTGGATTTTTCGCGAAGCCAAACGCCTTCGAAGAAGACTACCGACGTGGTGGGCAGACGTGTTCGTGAAAGGAATGGACCAGCTGAGAGATCAGCTGGATACGACTTTCGCAGCTGAGACTCGTGGACGCAGCCACCAAGGTTAGCCAAGAAGATCGTGGTGTCTGAATCGAGAGACAGGAATCGACGGAAACTTTTGTGCTGAGGCTCGCACGCCACGTGAAGACGGGCCATCCAAGTAGCTAACAATAAGTAAGTAAGTATGCATTTGGCTGCGGTAGCGCAAAAATAAATAACCAGATTCCGTAAAATTTGTTGCTGTTCCTCCTCTGTAAAACTGTGCGGTAGGCACGTTACACTATTCACAAATTTTTCTAATTTAGTACTTACTCCGAAGGCAATGACACTGATTACGAGGAAAAACTTTGATTGTTCTTAGCTGAAACTTGGAAGATGTTTGTGCTCAAGCGGAGATTTTCCTGTATAACCGAATTTCAGTGCGTACTCCTACAGTTCTCAAACATCTCACGCTTTTATCGAATATGCTCTTCTAATGCTTGTTGCTTTAGGGTCGTGTAAACTTGTTTCACCATAAGTGCCAGTGAGATACGAAATTAGGTTGTATGTTTGCGATTTTCTATGCGTGTTAAGAATAAGATACTCTGTTGCGCCATTATGCTCAGCGAGCTAACAACTTTTCTTGCTCTTGGTTAGCGTAATTATTACAATTAAGTAAGCCGTCGACCTTACCTATTTTACGAATTCTTGCATTTTCGCCTTGTCACGTCATAGATTGGCGCACAGTGATAGGTCAGCAAGGTATCTGGAAAATAAGAACGGAAAGATCCGACATCTCAATAGGGTTTGAGGTGATAAAATGTGGTGAGCAGTCTAATCTCAAAGAGACTACATGTGAATATAGAAATGACAATCAGCCTTTAGTAAAATGCTAAAGCAAGCACATTAATTTCAACATAATGAACATATCAGCATTATTGTTGGTGGGCAAGCCTAATAACACAGTGCCACATCTCCGCTCATGTTTTTCACCACGAAATCCATATTCGTAAAATTTTTGATTGGCTTTGGCGAAATAAGGCAGTCCGCTAGTTGAAGAGGTGTCCATGTTAGTCGCAAGGTACGGCACTCGCAATATCGACGGGAAGTGTGGAAATGATAAATGTTGTTGAGTAAATAGAAAACATTGTTATCTCAAAAAAAACAGTCGTGTAAAAATGAAGTAGACAAAAAGCAGTTTTGTAAGCAGTTTACGGATAGACTTCAGCAAAAATACAACAAACTTTACAAAGAAATCAGCGTATGGTAGGTTGGTGCAAAAGTTTTGTCAGCTTTGCAAACATCGGCAAACACGGTAAACTAAGAATTAAACATCTCAAAGCGCATCCGATGCAGGATTTCTTCCTCTTTCCAGGGCAATATCCATGATGTGATTCATCAGGAGATTGCTGAGATAATTGATAAAATTTACATCTTTTTGTTTTCACCAGCATCAACTTTCGCTAATCGAAATTTTCATTTGAGACTTTTGGAAAGTTTTCAATAATTCAGCAGGTAGGGCAAACCTTTTGCCAACTAGGCAATTTTCCCTTTTTCCAGCCATTGTTTTAGAATTTTGCTAAATAATTTTCTAAAAGTTGCGAGTTTTAGACGCACAACCTGTTTTCGCACTAAACTATGCAAAATCTACAGCTGAGAACTCGTATACAAAACTTAGTTCGGAGAATAAATTTTAGAAATTCATCGAAGCCATAGAGGTTCGAAAATTTCTATTGTTGGCAAAATTTTAGCCCTACTTACTGGATTAAAGCTCCCTCAAACGTCTCGAATTAAATTTTAAGAGTTAGCGAAATTAGGACATGGCAAAAACGAAGAGGTTAATTTCCAGCTATGATCTTAGCACATTACGGATGAATCACATGGTGAATATATTAGGTCGTTCCGAAAGTAATGTCGCTTTTTCCGAATGAACGCCACTATTCGTGGAATCAACATTTCCAAGGGATCTTAGAAGCATTCGATGCAACATTTCAACCTCTTCCTAATGGTTTTAATTTCACTGCATAATGTTCAATGAACTCTCGAAAAATTACCAAAACTGCGACTCATGCTTTTTGCTATGGTCAAGTTCGGCTATTTTTCTAAATTTTTGTACCTAATCTCCGAAAAAGTGCAAGTAGCAGGTAGATAGAGCAAACACTATAGAACACAGAGTAAATTTTCTGTTTTTCTTAGCTTGCTTCTCAGAGTTTCTACAATCAATTTCTCGATGCCATCAAATTCCATATTTACTTGAGTCAAACCTCACAGAACAACAACCGGCAAGCAACTCGAGTGTCATTCGATGCAGCTTTTTCTCCTCTTTCTAGCGGTCGTTTTCTGTTTCCAATTTATCAAGTTTTCCGGGATAAAATCATCATAATTCAACTTTTCCAAGGCACTCCAACGCGTACCCGAAATTTTCGAAAGTTGCTAAACCGAAGCGGTGAATGCTCGTTTGGTTTGTAAAATTGTTGCCAAACCATAATCCATTTTTGTGAGTTTCAAAATCCGACGATTTTTTGGTGTTTGTTGCATTTGTGTCTGAGACGAGCCTGCCAAAATTCGGTGGTTCCATCAAAAAATCTGTACAAAAATTATGACGAGCTCTGGAAAGTAGAAATCTGAGACGAGCCTGCCAAAATTCGGTGGTTCCATCAAATAATCTGTACAAAAATTATGACGAGCTCTGGAAAGTAGAAAAAAGTTGTGCTATTTTCTCTAGGGTTTGCTTCATCCATCTACTACTTGGACTTCTTCTGGGGTTTGTTATAAAATTTTAGAAAAATTGTGAAACTTAACCCTCTCAAAAAGCATAGGTCGCAGATTTTGACTCTTTTCTGGAAGCTCATTGACTGTATTGCAACAACTTCATAACCTTTAGAAAGAGAATGAAACGCTGCATCAAATGCTACCAGAATCTCTTACACATCTTTGTTCCACGAGATGTGGCCTACGTTTGAAAAAAGCGACATTACTTTCGGAACGACCTAATAGAAAGACGGAAGAATTCTACAACGCATACACTTTGCAATGTTTGTTAATCTTTATTCTACCGTGTTTAGTGGTTTGAAGAAACTGCCAAAACTTTTGCATCGTCCTAATTCAATAGGTGTAAGTGATATTTTCCAAAATCTAAGCTTGCAGGCGACTTTTCAACCAACAATCAAAGATTTTAAAAGAACAATTCGCGCGTTGCGAAAAGCGCAGTTTGAAACAATGTATGTACGACACAATGGCAGAAAAACACGAAAATGTGTGCTTTCAAAATGTTTCAACCTTTGCTATCAAGGACCTATGTTACGCTAACAAGATTAGAGAATAGCACACCAGGAGCACAGCCTACAACGTCTTTTACACTGGCTGTCAACAACGGGAATGGTTTTAGGGCTATCACCACCCTCTTACTGAAGCATCATTCTGCGACCGTGGTGGTATTCCAAGTGGAATAGAAGCTGTCTTATATGAGAAGGAGTTGCATACGGTGCCGCAGACTAGACCGCAGACTACAAATTAGACTAACTTTAACGCCCACTCGAAGCCCACTTCACCATGCCATTGGTCCACGCGCTCCACTGCTAGTGAAAATAGCACTAATGCCGCAGTTTAGGGATTGCAATTTGTTTGGCCATAGTATCACGTCAAGAAGCTGGATGCGATCCGCTTGCATATGCATACTAATAAGCCAAAAAACAAAACGATCTACGTTTACCTAATCTTTACTGACAAAGAATTTTTTTACTTCTAAGATTTAAAGAGGGTTTACACAAAGAATTTCTCGACTTCTACGATGTGAAGAGGGTTTAGACAAAGAAGATGATATAGAAATAGCCGACAAAAATTTGACCGAAGAGGGAAGAGAAAAAGAGGAGTATGATAACGAGGAAAAGAGAATGGCGAAGTCGAACGAATGCGAGGAAAATAGCGGGAACGAGAAACACACACACAAACACACATACATACACACATACATGCATACATACACTCATACATACACACACCCCACACACATACACGCATACGTACACGCACGTACGCACACACACGCAAGTAAACAACCCTAACAACCCTTGAGTTATAATGCTAACATAGTATAGTAAAAGGTCATAATATATAATAGTATAAGGCTCACGCGCATTCATTGCCTCTTCGACTATGAAGTAGAGCGCTTTCGGCGCATGCCCGCAAAGGGAATCGAGGACACTTCTTGTATCCTATCTTCTGCATAGCTAGCCTATGACACGCTCCCTGCCCCTAAGTATATGTGTGCCAAGTTTGGTCCAAATCGGTTCAGAAATAAAAATTTCTATTCCGCACATACGTACAGACAGACATACATACAGACAGACATTCAGCTTTATATATAAGATAAGAAGCATTACCGCAATGCGATTTTGTCAGTAGTTCTGACTAGCCTACTACGAAAGTCTTAAGCTTGTTTACTCAGCTCTTCGAGTCAGAATGCGGCTCATAATGACTTAAAACTTTCTTCACAGTTCCTCTTATATTATGGTGATGAAGGGAGATACGCGATTCATACTGCAAGTCTAAGCTGGAGTCAGCTATAGAAAATGTTTAATGAAAGACGAAAAACATCACTGCAAGAAGTTATAGATGGTCAGACAATGTGTACATTGTTTGAAACACCGTTTTGAGACAACCACTCGTGGCTAAGAATTCCAATTTTAGCTTCAGATTCGACTGAGTCATGGTACTCAAGGATTCGTTTGGAGAAAAGAGTAGCCCTAATTTGCGGCTATGATGGAGCCATTTGAGCTGCCATTTGAGCACTACATTCCTTAAGCAAGCAGGCTGCGAAGAAGCGGAGAAGGAAGAATTCTGGCAAATGCTTGATGACTACGTCAGCCCGACACCACATGAAGAGATGCTTCTCATCGGTGCAGATCTCAATGGGCACGTCAGTGATTGCTGGTACTGGTCCATTCACGGGTTCGGATGTTACGGTGGACGCATATTCGTTGTTTGCTGACGCCATCTTTGCGAAGTGCTCCCTCCATCTTTCATTGATTTCCTGCGGCTTCCTCAGAATTCTTCCGTGCGCGTCCTTGATGTGGTAGAAGTGTTCAACGTCTTTTGCGGCATTTGCTCGTCTTCTAGCGATCCGATATACTTCTCGTTCACCTTCGCGAGTACGCAATTTGCCATACAGTTCTGCTACGTATGCATCGGCCACTAATACTAGATCTCAACGTACCAGTAGACAGGAAAAGGAGGGCTACGACAGAAGCTGAAGTACGCATCAAGTGGTGGAAGCTCAAGAACGACGCCCGTACAAGAACGCTAATGGAATCCGCCTTGCCAGAAGTGGGAAGTGATCCAAATCATTCCTGGACGAATCTGAAGAACAACATCCGTCAGATAGCTGGCGATCTACTTGGGCGCACGAAGCCAGGAAGAAGGAAGCTTGACAAGGAAACATGGTGGTGGAACGATGGAGTGCAGCTAGTGATAAAAAGCAAGAAGATGGCGTACAAAGCATGGCAAAAGACAAGGACAGAAGATGCACACCAGAAGTACCTAGAAGCGAAACGTGAAGCCAAGAAGAGAGTCAGAGAAGCGAAAGAAGCATACGTAGCAGAACTGTATGGCAAATTGCGTACTCGCGAAGGTGAACGAGAAGTATATCGGATCGCTAGAAGACGAGCAAATGCCGCAAAAGACGTTGAACACTTCTACCACATCAAGGACGCGCACGGAAGAATTCTGAGGAAGCCGCAGGAAATCAATGAAAGATGGAGGGAGCACTTCGCAAAGATGGCGTCAGCAAACAACGAATATGCGTCCACCGTAACATCCGAACCCGTGAATGGACCAGTACCAGCAATCACTGAAGATGAAGTCCGTACCGCCATAATGAAGACAAAGAGCGGCAAGGGACAGGCCCCGATGACATCCCCAGCGAGTTCTGGAAGCAGTGTGGAGAGGCTGGAGTTTCGTGGCTAACGCGTCTTCTGAATCAGATAGTCGAGTCGAAGAATATCCCCGATGATTGGCGCAGAAGTACGACGGTACCGATATGGAAGAATAAAGGCGACGTAGCTGACTGCTCCAACTACCGACCTATCCGTCTCATGTGCCACACGCTGAAGATCTTCGAAAGAATACTAGAGATGCGACTTCGAAGTATCGTGATACTGAGCTCCAACCAGTGCGGATTCGTGAAAGGATGCGGTACGACAGATGCCATTCACACCGTCAGAATGATGATGGAGAGAAGCAGAGAAAAGCAATGTGAGCTCCACGCGGCATTCCTGGATCTTGAGAAGGCATTCGACAGAGTACCGCACTACGTTATATGGTGGGCACTGCGGAAGCACGAGGTACCAGAAGAATATGTTCGGTGGATCAGAATGATATACAAGGATGCCACCAGCTACGTAAGAACAGCAGCAGGACGTACAGAAGACTACCACATAAATGTCGGTGTACATCCAGGATCCGTTCTCTCCCCTCTACTCTTCATCACAGTGATGGACACGATAGTCAGAAGCTTCGTAAATCCACCTCCTTGGACCGTCATGTATGCAGATGATGTGCTCCTGATGGCAAGAAGCAGGAAGGAATTGGAGACAGACGTAGCAATATGGAAAGAACAGCTCGAACTACACGGTCTGAAGATCAACACCGCCAAGACAGAATACATGAAGCTGGGACTTCAAACGCCAGAGACGATCCAGATTGCAGGCACGCAGATCAAGAAGACCACATCCTTCAAATACCTAGGAAGTCGCATCGCGGCAGACGGCACGCTCGAAGACGAAATACCAGTCGTATAAACGCAGCATGGCTGAAATGGAGAAGTCTCACAGGAGTGCTATGCGATAAAAGGATGCCGCTCAAGCTGAAATCTCAGATGTACCGCACTATCATCCGCCCAACTGCGCTGTATGGAAGCGAGTGTTGGTCGTGCACACGCAAGGATGAACGAAGGCTTGGAGTGATGGAAACCCGCATGCTCCGATGGACGATGGGTGTCACGCTGCTCGACCACGTCACTAATGATACCATTCGCGCAACAATGAAAGTGGCCCCAATAACCAAGAAAGTGCAAGAAAGGAGGCTTAGATGGTATGGCCATGTCAGAAGGCGAGAGGAAGAACACATCACCAGACTAGCGATGTCAGTAGAGGTTCCCGGCAGACGACCAAGAGGAAAACCTAAGTTGCGATGGACAGACAAAGTCAAGTCAGATCTGAGAGAGCTTGGAATAGATGAACGTCAAGCATTAGACCGTGAAACATGGAGGAGACTACTAAGAGTGGCAGACCCCGTATGGGAATAATGCAAGGCTAAAAAAAAATTCCTTGAGCAAGAATTCTTAACCAGTTGGAAAGCCGCTAATCCTCGAGTAGTAGCCACATACAGTAAACTACAGTACAGTAAACTTATTGTAAGTGATATCGCAATTTTAAAATCACTATCAAAATTAAACCCTTTTGAGTTGCATTTCGGATGCTATGTCACGCACTGGATTATGTAAATTGAGAAGAGTGAAGGCAGATTTCAACTGCAATACGAATGGAGGCAATGGAGATTTAGCGTTATTGAGGTATTAATCAGCGAAGCTTCATTGGAAACATGATAGGCGACAAAGCAAAACAAAAAAAAGCGACAACTGAACATGTCTCAATGGCGACACAAAAAGAGGTTATTTTTGATCGGGTAGAGAACAACACAGATTTTTGAAAAGGAAGAGCGCAGACATCGCTGAGCAGGAACACTAGTAGAGGCACATGAGATTTGGATAAGAAAATAGCAGCAAAGTAGTTCTAACAAATGCAAAATGCAAATTTTTTTCAACAATGTATGGGGCATAGAAACGCATGTGCATTTGTCTGGAGATTCGGTGTCTATTTGTGAGAGGTATTTTGAAAATCTCCTACAAGAGGTATTTTGAAAATCTCCTACAAGAGGTATTTTGAAAATCTCCCACAATCGACTTCCCGTCAAAAGGCAATTCAGGTTTACTTGATAGTTGACTTACATGAATATCAGTTTGGGGGAGGGGGTTGCTAAGTCTGCCCATGCGGCAACCCGTAAGACTCAGCCATGACCGGAAAATTCATCCTTTCAAAGTTAACATTCAGCGTTTCTTACTGTAGGACGCTGATTGGTCAGTTCAAATAGAGCTGGTGGTCCAAGAGTTGGTTAAGCTTCGATAAGTTGGCCACGAAAGAATCGCATGAGTCGGGGAAGTAGCACTGCTCACTGCATACAAGAAGCCCAGAACAGGGTTCGGCACAGGTGGCTTATTAAGCAAGCTGGATATGGTTTGGGAAAAAAAGCAAAGCCGACATCGTATTTGCGAAATAGCATGTCGCTGTCTTTTGATGTGTGCAGTCAGCACGCTGCCGGCATGCTGACGGCATGCTCTTTCAAAACATACAAATGGTTTGTTTACAACGAAGAGAAAATGAAATGACACCAAAATTGGTGTGTAGATGGGTAATGGGGAGTTAGGATCATGTATGAAAAATTTAAGAAAGAAATTAATTTTTTACCTTCTTTACATAGGTCTCATAGGTCTCATCTACATCCCAAACCCTACAAACTATTTTCTAAATCGCCTTAACCCCCTCCTCTCCGCTTAGTTACAGCCCCTTAAAAAATTTGAATGGTGGCGGCAACGCTGCTCCAGGCGCGTAGTGCTGTGCGCTGGGTACGTCATGCCGCCAATCCGGAGAATATGAGTCTTATCGTGTTTGTCTAATGCTTCTCTGGCGTTAAGGCCTGCGAAGTAGTGTCAAGGCTCACGAAGGAGCGTCAAGGCCTACGAAAGAGTGTCAAGGCTCACGAAGGAGTGTCAAGGCTCACGAAGGAGTGCCAAGGCCTACGAAGGAGTGTCAAGGCCTACGAAGGAGTGTCAAGGCCTACGAAGTAGTGCCAAGGCTCACGAAGGAGTGTCAAGGCCTAACACTTCGCTGGGGAGGAGGATCGCAGGTTGAAAGAATGCTTCAAATTGTAAAGCTCCAGATATCTGGATTTCACTTGTCTACCTATCCGTAAGTATTCCTACTATCCTTGACTACTAACATATTGAACAGGAATGAGAAGCAATGCAAGCAGCATTTTCCACTTTTTTGTATGATCCAAGAAGATCCTCAACGCCCAACCACCCGTTCTTTCTTCAAAGTCACTTTTCTTTCTTCGAAGTTAACGAAAACATTCCAAAGTTGTACTGATTATCCAAACTAACAGTGCTGAGCATGCTGCTGATAAGAACAATTGAGTACAGTAAAATTAAAATTTTTGGCGCCCAACTTTTGACTTGACCATCTCGATTTCCAAGACTTCAATATACTATTTGTTCTTATCGATAATCAGTGAAACTCTGGCACATTTTCATTAAATCCGAAGAAAGAAAAAGGCTTTGAAGAAAAGGCGGTTGGCCGCGAATTATCAGGGGATCATATAAAAAGCTAGAAAATGCGGCTTGTACAGCTTCTCTCTTTTGTTTAATATGTTAGTAGTCAAGGATAGTAGAAATATTTACGGACAGGTAGACAACGTGAAATTCAGTTTCCTTTCAAGCTGCAATCCCCTTCTTCGCAGAATGTTAATGCATGCGGCCCTCAGGCTGAGTTCATGCTGATCCGCATAATCCTGAACAGTTCCAGCATAGCGCTCGGATTGTGCGCTGTGCTAGAACAGTTCCGGAACTCAGGGATCAGTATGAAGTAGCCTTATGAAACTATGATGCACCAAGTTAACAAAAGTTGCTTGAATGATCCGATTTCTCTGCAAGTACCAAACATAGGAGAATTACAAACATAAACATACGGAACAAACACATGCAAAGCATGCAGACACATCTATTTTTGGAATTAAACAAATTGCGATGAAGGTAATCTGACATTTTTCTGATTTAGGAGCTCTTACTTTGTTCATCTCTGAGAATTTCCTAATTGAGTTTTACCCTTCCGTCTGCAAAGGTTACCTGTCTTTTAAGTGTACGGTCTGTCCCAATCGGGACCAGGCCGAACCGTCGGCGTAAATTTGCGCGTTCGCACCGCACTTGAGCATTGTCAGAGAGAGCAAAAGCATTGAAGAGAGATCGGAGAAGCAGCGTAAGCGTGACCGCGAAATCCTAGCGACGCGGACTCCCGCCATGCCGATTTTGGCCTAATTGGGTTTGGGGCAGACTGTAAGTGCAATGTAATCCCTGTCTTCAGAGCACTTGGTAAAGCACACTTTTCTGTCTCCATAGGTGTTTAAGTATGCGTAGCCAGTCACCGCATCCACTTTGTCAAAAATACACGACGAAATTGATTTTAAAGATAATTCCAGTATGCAGATTTCCTGCTGTTAGGAAGAGCTTGCCTGAACGAAAATGAGAAAAAGGACCCAAACCATCGTCATGAGAGTCTGCACGCTACGTCTCAACCCTTCCAAAATTGTCTGTGAGCTGGATACTCAATTTCAACATCACACTCTCTGCTACCATTCCTGCATTTTTGCCACTGGTTTGTCCGAGTGTCTACTGGCCTCTTTGTTGCTCGATTTTCTTTGCTGAGCGTGGTAGATTTAGGTTCGTTGTGCACGCACGGAAGATGAAGTGGCGCGTTCCCATAACGACGTCCTTGATGTTATCCAGCTATCCTCGATCTGCGAGTTTAATCCATGTCATACGCGGGCGGAATCTTCCGTATTCCATGCGCCTATGCACCATATTGGAGCTCGACCCCCCCCCCCGAAAACGGGTCGCGAAATTTTTGTAAGTTACTTACATGGGTTATAAAAATGTGCAAGTGACTTGTTTATTTTTGTAAACAATCAAAATAATTTTTTAAATTTTTTAAAAATTCAAATTGTCTTTATAAAAAGATTTTTTCGGGGGCGTGGCTACCGCCACGCCCTCTTTTTTCAGATTTTAGGAGTTGGGGGCCCGCAAAAATTTTGAGAAGTTGCCTAAAATTTTTTCGAGTGAGTGGCTAATGCCACGCACCTTCTCTAAAAAAATTTTTGCCGCCCCCCCCCGAGCCGGAATTCTAAGTACACCATTGCTTGCCTCGTATGCCTCAAACATATAGGACGAGCCCGCCTTCGTCTTAAGCCGCGATGATCACCAAACTAATTCCAGTACTTGATGTCAGAAAAATCCACAAGTTTCAACCGATCTTCGCGTAGTAATGGAACGAGCTCTCTCCGCTCACGGTAGTAAACTTGCACAAAAGTTACATACTTTCCACGCGCGTTAGCGCGACACTATCCAAAAGCTTTAACTATCACATTGCTCGACCGCTAAACAGCGAGACTTCACCAAGCACAATCAATGAAAGAACGTGAAAAATCAGAAAATAGCTGAAAGTGAGGTCGGAAATGAAAGACGCATATGGCGACAGTGGCGCGGCATTACATCCTCTCATTTGGCAAACTGCCCAGTGAGGAGAGACACACGAGCTCGTCTAAAGTGTTGCGCACTGCAATATCGGTAATACACTGGTGGCCAGACCTCTTTCATCCACACCAGATGAATCGAGTGTGCCATTGGAGGAGGTGTTTGGAGCTTAAGAGCGGATATTGTCGTGACTCAACTTCTAAGCCTCTGACGATGGCAAAAAAATCGTGTAATTTCTTGGTTGTGTCTGCGCGCAGAGCACACTTCGGCTGTCAAAAGAATTTGAGATTTTTTCGAAAAAACCAGAAAATTCTAATTTCACTAGTGCATTATGAGGTCCTCCTCAAATCGTCCTAGCATTCAAAGAAACGCGCGCCGGTAATTTTGGACTCCTGTACATATCAGCAATTTTTCCTTTAAACCATTAAATTTTTCCTTTAACGCAATCTAAAGTTTTGAGGGATTCAGGGTGAAAATAATGCCGGCACAACCCGTACCAAACACAGTGATAAGAAACAGCATTGCTAGAGATTGATTTACCTATTGTAATAGGAAACGAATTCAAGGAGAAATGTGGTCTGGGGTTCTCTGGAAATGACTGTTCAAATCTTGAAGGACATCTATCAATGGAGCGAAACCTCAATTTTTATCATTTGCACCTGTTCAGTTTGAGATGCTCAACATAGATATTATATGCGTCTGTGTCAGAGTAATTTATTGATCATACGAAGGAGACTTTTTTGCACAGTGAGGCAGAAATTGGGCAATCCTATATTTTAAATACGGTAATTCTTACATTGGCAGAGATGCTTTCGTATTCTCACATGAATACGTTGTTCAAAAAAAAGCAATAGTTTCATAAAAAGTTGTCTACTTAATTAGCCTAACAAATTCAAGAAATTCGTTTTCAGAAGAACCTAACAGTAAGTATTAGTATTAGTATCAGTATTGTAAGTATTTGACTTGCCTAATGAACTTCAATTTATAAATTCAAGCAAAGTTATTGATAGTCTCTAGTAGCTGTAAGAACAGCTCACAAACAAAGTATCTGGAAGACTTGAGACGCAGCATGCGGACAGGTCTCATGACGATGTTAGATTCCTTTTTTTTCTTTTCGTTCAGGGAAGCTTTCCTAACAGCACGAAATCTGATTACTGAAAATGTCCTCCAGTTCAAATCAATTTCATCGTGTATTTTTAACAATTGCAAAACCAGACTTAAATCAATTTCATCGTGTATTTTTAACAATTGCAAAACCAGACTAACTTGGAAAGTCTCAGATATAAACAGAGTGAGAGCCAGAAATCAAAAAATGTCAAATTATCTTTATCGCAATCGTCGTTTCACATCTCAAAGGTAAATATGTTTGCATGCTTTGCCTATGTTTTTTCCGTATATGTTTATGTTTGTATGTTCCCGTATGTTTTGTATTTTCGCGAAATCGGATAATTCCACAACTCTTGCTAACTTGGTGCAATATAGTCTCATAAGGCTGGGTTCGTACTGACCCGAAAACCGGAGCTGTTCCAGTACAGCGCACAGTTCGAGCGCTGTGCTGGAATTTACGGGTCAGTATGAACGCAGCCTAAGAGTACTCAAAAAAATTAGAGAATTGTATTGCTTGTGCTGCAACGCCTGCCACATCAAAGCGCTCCACAAGGTTTTGCGCAAAGTGAAAATTTTGATATAATGACAACTTTCATATTATTGCTTTGTGTATATTCAATGCTTCAGTGGTCTCTTAAGATCAGAAACACTCTTTTTACTGTGCATTTGTATAAATCTTCATACTTCAAAAGTGATTTTCATTAATACGCCTATTCTCTAAATTTGCTATTACATTCCACATTGCCTTGATTGATTTGGTTAAGTAAATTGATTTTTCTATCAATATAAATTTGTGATATAAAGTGATGGCACATTGAGTTGGAAAGAATGATGGTAATGGTGGTTTCTTTGATGCCTCTCAGAATTTGCAGCTATGAAAACCAAAACGTGTTTCAAATTTTTCATAGCAGCTCAAATTTTCGCTCCCATTAGTGCGAATAGATTAAAGACTGTAGCGATATGAGAATTGTGCGTCACTTGCTGTAACAAATTCCCAACGAACATAAAAAGGATTTAGAACTAGGCAGCCTGCCATGTAAATGAGTCAGTTCACAAATAGGCGTTTTCCGATTGCTCGATTGACTAATCATCTTATTTTGAAAGGTAGGTCTCTTTTCAATAAAAGCATTTTTACTAATAGTCAAGAGTTAGTTGGAGAATGTAGGCACACTTCGGTATATAAAGAAGATTTAGCAGCATCTGTAACAAAAAATTTGGAATAGAGCTGATTTGAGCAAGATAGAGAACTTTTCTGTGCACGGTGCAGAAAAAACAAACGGATTTATCTATTTTGAGCTTCGAATTGGCCAAAGAAAATGAGAAAAATATTGACGCAATGGTTTGGTGTCACTTTTAAGTAGCTTAACTTGAGTTTTTTTTAGCTTTGAAGCGTACAAAATCTATTATAATCCGAACTTTTTTTCCGAGTACGTCACAAAAGCCATTGCTACAGAAATATATATACACCACCTGCAGCTGAATCCGACAGTCACCTAATAAATTCTCTTTTCCTTATGTTCCCTTGGTTCTAATAGAAAGTAGCTTTTGCAATAGCAATTCTAGAACTAATTCTAAATTTTCAGTTATGCAATAAGGCTACAACTGTCTTTGATCCTAAGCATGAGAGACTCAAGCTATGAAAGATTTTTTGATGCTTTTTCTTACAAGATGCAAATCGCATTTAGTGCTCTTCACGAAATAAAACTTTGCGCGTATGAAAAGAATCTTTACGGAAAGTCCAGAGTTTGCGCTTTTCATTGCGATGCGAAAAAGCTCACCTGAATATAAAGCTGTTTAAAAGTACAAGGCCGCTTGCTTTGTTTTGATTTCCAACACTTTTTCTGAGGTTATAAAAAGCAAAGAAACTCTTTCAGATCTCACTTTTGATTATAATGGTATCAAAACCTGTCTAAATTGCATAAAAAAGTCTTTCTAACGATGAAAATTCCACTGCCCATATTAGAACAGAAGAATCGTTTCTGTATAGAGTGACTAAATGGGGAGTTCGACGACTGCAAACTTGCAATGACACTTAAATTCTGCTATATGCGCAAATATTACTAGCAGTCAAACCTCCGCCAACTTTTCTCGCAAAAGATGCGCGAGATATCATAAAACGTCTTTTGCACGTTGGAACATTTGGCTCACTCTGCCAAGAAGAGAGAACCTCAAATTTACTGAATCAGAAAATGAAGCATATTTGGATGCAAACTGCTCAGTATTTCACATTTTTTAAAGAAATTTTTTATCACGTATAGTGTTCCAAAATCGTTACTCAAAATCACCAAAGCAGCAGTAATAGGCGCACAGCATTTACATATGAGCCTCTTCAGCTATAATTGTCCTGCGACCATCCTATAGGAACAGGCCTATTTTTGAGGCAACCGTATATCTGAAAGGCGTTCATGGGCTACTTTTCGAGATAGGCTGAACATGGTTCTTGCAGTAAAACTTGCACCTCACAACAGCTCAAAGTTACAGCAGTTTGAGGAAAATTTTCCAAGAGTTCGAGAACTTTTTTAGTTCATAATTACTCCGCTCAGAAGTGCCAGTACTCCGCTTAGAAGTGCCACTTTCAACCACGGTACTTGTACTTCCCTGATGGCCATTGATGACCGATTTCTCGAGAACTTAAGGGAGTTTCATTTTGCGAGTAAAATTTTTTCATGCTCGCTTAGATGATAAAAAGCTTTTTTGTCTAGGTATTATGTTCCTTGATATCGCAAAGAGGACAATTTGCACAAAAGAGAAAAAACGCAGTTTATTATTACAATCCTACCACTTCAGTGGGTTTGAATTACAAGCATCACACACTAATCAACTCATTCTTTACAAACGCAATGCAGCTTTCATCGAACTTTTCTAACCTTCTAATCGCAAGTTTGCTTCAATCCATCTTTTTCAATATATCTGTCTTGCAAAGGAGATTCAATCAGTCATAAACGCTGTGCTGTCGCTTTTCTCTCGCGTACCAGTATAAACAAACCCAAAAATTAATCAGAATTTTTCAGAGCACACTAATTGCTGAAAACAACTATGAACTTCCTGCTTCTCGTTTTCTTCCTGGGAGCTTGTTTCTTAGGGCTAACGAATGCTGGAACCCTCACGCCAGAAGAATCGAAACGTTTATAAGGCTGAAATTACGTTGTTTTAATGCGCAACAGAAATGTGTGTTTTCAGCGTGGAATGTATGAAGAAGTGCAAAGGTGACAGAGAGACATGCGGAAGCAAGTGTATCCCTGGGTACCAATGCATGAAGAAGTGCAAAGGTGACAGATGGACATGCGAAAAAAAGTGTGCGCATGTCCATTAGGAGGATCCATTCTGTATGAAACGAGCACTTTTCTTTATTGCCTTTTCTTCTTGTGATAAGATGAAATGAAGCATGGTGCAGCGTGTTTGCAGGGAAATTTAAAGTAAATTCCTTTGCTAAGAGTGTGTGGTATTCTCTAAGTGCCTTCATCTGCAACAAAGTCAATCATTTGTCGGCAGCTATGTTTCATAGAAGTTCAAGCGAAACATCTTCCTTACGCAATTTAGCGAAGAACACATTGAACTAAAATTGCTAAAAAGAAGATTAATCCAGCCTAAAAGTTCTCTTATTCTTTGTGTCTCTTATTCGTTGTGTAAACAATGTTTCCACTTTTGATTTTTGAGTGTCTTTAAATTGGCACGTCCTGTCGTGGCCATGTTACCGTGAAGAGTTCTATCTAGCTTTTTTGGAAAATTGAGCGAAACAGTGCGTCATCTTCTTCCCATTTGTTGTTCCATTATGACCATAGAAGCTTGTTATCTGAAAAATCAAAACGGCACTCGTGGCAGCAATCGACGTCATAATACCCAAGAGACAGAATGAATTTTCCTAAAAAACAGATTGATTAGTTGTTAATTTTTGACTTCTGAGATAGAAGCATTGAAGCAGTATGAAGGAAGTAGATCCTTGCTTCAATCAGCTTCATCTGCATTTGGTATTTTTGCGCAGTGTAGACTTACTGTAAGCAGTAACACCCAACTAATCTACATATCTTCACCGCCCTTCAGCTCTGCTGCCTCAAGGTAATGAGGAGGTGCGGTTGGGTATAGTAAGATGGCACAAACTCAACCAATTAGTCGAGCCACAGATCGTTTTAAATTTTCCCGTCAGGATTTGCTGCCCTTTGTCTGTCAAGGCGGATTTCAGCGTCAAAAAACCACTAATGTCATCTAAAAAGTAGTGACATCTTAACACAGTTCGAGCGCCTCACGGCTATCTAGGAAGTGGCGTAAAAATACTAGGTCCACCCGAAAGCATTTTCGCATTTTTAAATGGGCGCCACAGTCCGCGTAACAAAGGTTTTTGGGACATCTTGTAGTATTCATTGCATCGTTTCACCCTTTTCAATTGCTTACAATTTCAATACGGCACAGTCAAGGGGCTTCTGAAAGTCAACCTCTGCGAGGCATGCTTTTTCGAGAAGCTTTGCCATTGTTCTGAATTTTTATGCCAACTCTCCAAAGAATTCCAAGGAAACCCTACAGCAAACAGTACTGTTGGAAGCGATTGGAGATCTCTAGACGCTAACCCTCAATCACATGGGGGCTAAGCCGGTAAGGAGGAGTGATTACTGAAAGTCATGCAGTTCGGCCAACTCAAGAATGCCTTGCAAGGACTGAAACACTGTCGAACGGGGTCATCGTGTGGCCGATGGTTACGCGGAAATAAGAAGAAGCGATCACGAATATCATGTTGGCCTGCAAAACACATCTTGAAAGAATCGAAGAACAAGGAGAACTGATATCAGTCTGGCCACGAGTAGAATGTCGCGAGATACACATATGGAAAGTCATGGCAAAACTGTGGACTATAATCGACGCCACCTTAGAAGAATTCGCCAGCCCGGACCAGTTATACCTTCTACGTCTACAATGTTGAAAATGGTAGAGTATGGATAAAGGCAAGAGCGCCTGAAAATTTATTTCAGTTTTACGACACTTACTGCGGAGTAATGAATACCAGACACCTATATGAAGCCATCAGGATGCGAGCACCCGGCGCAATTGGAAGAACTCCCACCGCGCTGAGGTCGAGGCTCCTCGGAGGGGAGGGGTGTTGGGAAGATGCGACTGGAGATCATCAATACAGAGCTGGCGGGAAGAAAAGGCGTTTGCCCCTCTTCAAAAAAGGGAAGAAAAAGGGGAAGAAAACGGGGAGCATCAAGAAGAAGAGGCTCGTGGGAGTCGAAAACTGGTTAGGAGAGATCCAGACCTCCCCACGTGAAAACTCACAGAGAATTGATCCAGACATAACCGTGCGAAGGCCTGCTAGAGGGTCAAATGGGACATTTCCCCTGATTTTGTGTTTTTTTCTCGTTGTTTAGTTCGTTGTTGGCCTTGGAGCCGTTGGTCTTCGTTTTGTTATACGGATAAGATTTCTTGTTTTCAATCTGTTCGTGTGCCCAGTTATGGAGGTTAAAACCCCAATATATTACTAGACACTAGCCTTCCTTCACTTACCGTACAACTTTAGTGTCGTTCCCTTAGCTTGCCATGTTCTTGTTGAGAATTTTTCCTTACTCAAAGCACCGGCTCTTAGCAAACCCACGTCAGACACAAACGCATTAAACACCAGAAAAGCTCCGGAATTTGATACTACTAAGATTGTTATGATTCAACACTGATTTTGTGGAACAAATCCGAGTCTACGGATCCGAAATAATGAATTTCGAATTTCTGAGTAGGGTTCATGGCGCGTTCGAATTCAAGAGTTGTAATGGCTTTATTCCAAAGATTTCGCGAGTCGGAAACAGAAAACACTCATTAGAAAGAGGAGAAATAACTGCATCGAACGACAACCGATCTGCTCGTCGTTTCATGTTACAAAGATTGTGGACCAAGCATAGAAATGGGTAGCATCTAATGAAATTCTATTGAAGAATCATGATGAACGTTTTCGAAAGGTAAGAAAAGAAGAAAAATCTCTGCAGGACCTGAAAAAACTTCCTAAGGTTTGATGGCACTTTCCTTGGATTTTTAAATAATTACAAAAAAAAGAGTATAAACTGAGCTTTCCGAGTTTCTGAAAGACCTCGAACATTGCGAAACTTGGAAAAAAAGCTCCAATTTTTTAAAAAACGGTAAGAGTCCAGAGAGTGAGGAGATAAACGGATGCAAATAAGGATGTGATAGAAACTTCAATAAGGTTTGGAATCCTTTAAAGTTAATGTCAAATGGGTTTTTCAATGAAAGAGATATTTTTGCTGACTTTTTCATAAATTTGATAATTTCGGGTGTGAGCTATAAATGTGAAACTTGTAGTCTAATGTATACTCGTAAATTTATAGTTTAGAAGTTTTTTAGGCAGACTGAGCTAGTCCAAACTTCGCTTGCGACTAATTCATTCTTTCCATTTTTGTGGATGCTGCAAAGGTTTTCAAAAAAATTTGGAATAAGAGTGGCGCGTAGAGATATTAACAGCATGAAACAACTTAGAACTATGTTCCAGTAAGGCCCTATAAGTGTCATCAATTCGCGAATTTCTGATAATTTTTTGAGTTCCATGTTACAGCAAAATGAACGATGCCAATACTTTCTACTACTCCATTTCTGGATGATGTGCGGACTTGACATGTAGTCAAGATGAGATGTTTGAAAAGTTCATTGGTTATCGTTTTATCGCATACTGCAGTGAAGGCATTTGTGTTGTGCGTGTGTTTGTCTGTGTTGAGAATAAAATCGGTTTTGTTTACACATTCCTTGGCTGTGGCAGTGTACATTCGGAATCATACGATGTTGGAATCAATAAAGACTTAGTTATTGCTACACATCACGCCGTCTTTACTCGCACGGATCCCGTTATATTCTTTTTCTAAACGTAAAAGCTCTTTGAAATGGTTGCTAACCGGTTTTGCACTTGACTCCTTAACTTTTCCCTTTTTGATTTTGGCGCCCATTTTGTAATGTTGTGTAGATTATAATGTTAGCTACAAACTGACACAAACCGCTTGCTCTTGAAGGCTCATCAGAATGATTACTTTAGGATATTCTTGTTCTCGGTTCCTCTGGGGGATGAGCTAAGTCCAAGGCTGTGCTTTGCCGCTTCAAAAGATATCAATAACCCGTTTTTCTAGACGTGAAAAGTGCTATTTGGGCGGACGGCGTAAGCCTACCCTCTAGAGCGCGACTGGCTCGTGGTTGAAGATACCGTATCCATCTCGGCGGCAATTGGATAATTGACTCCTACTGCCACTTTCGCAACCCACCCAAACGCCACTTTTACGTTCGGGAAAGTAGGTTGATATCTTGTAAAGCCAAAGCATAGGAGTCAAGAACGATGAATATCAAAAAGGTGACCTGATAAAAATCTCGAAGGAGTCATTCTTAAATTAGGATGCAAGATTCATGAATCATTTTGATCCCAGAAAACGGTTTTTTCTATGTGTATTCAATGAATAATGAAAATATTACTGGATGTATCTGACTTCAGAAAAATATTCCAAAAGTTTTGTACTATTAAAGAGATTATAGCGATTTCTCAGCGATTGTCTGTTCCGCTGCTACCCATAACTTAGATGTTACACAATTTCTGACTGCTACGAGATTGCCTTTCAGATGAAGATGAGGATGACACAAAAACGCTTACACCTAGAAGCCATTTACAGGTACTAGAAGGAGTTGTCTTGTACTGACTTCATCTTACAGTAATTCATGTTTTGTTTAGTTGCTATAGGCTAAGTGAAAACTGGAGGACATTTGCTAGGACGCACTGCGGCAATCGGCAATGTCAGCGCCGCAGGTGCAAGCTGTGGTTTGGACCATAAAGACGTTTCAACAAAGGTACTTGGAAAAAGCGAAAAAAAGGGAAAGGGATTCGCAGAGATACAAGAGTAATTGTGATTAAGCGAATCCAACGACCTGCAATCCCGCACTATTCGCATTAGCTTTTTTTAACAACTCAAGCTATTACTCGCAAAAATGTTATGCTTCAAAACCGGCATATGACCCCTTCTCTTCTTCTTTGATATCTATATCGGACTTATCTTAACAAGGTTTCGCTGCATGGGACCCCATAAGTCAGAATTTAGGGTGGTTTGCATGACTAAATTACTTCTCCGCAAGCTTAACGGATGTACAACCTTTTAGAAAAATAAAAATTACAAATAGCTCACCTTTTGCTCAATGACAGTCACTTCTGATGCATCAGCGCACCATGGACATTTTTCTGTGTGTTTTTGCACAGCCAAGGTGACGTTGAAGCACTTGGCTCGAATTTCCACCAACTTGCCCAACTCCTCTCCAATCAAAGAATTTGTTGTCGTGAGCTCAAGTCGTCGACTTCGACCCTACGACTGTTCGTCATCGCAATGAAGACGTACCAACAAAAATTATGGTGCAGTTGCAGCTTCCTTTTATAAGGAAGGACTAGGAAAGTCTAGCTGTGATCAATGTCAATGTAGCGACAGCTTACGGATGCATTGTCCACGAAAACATAAATCGATGCAACTTGATCGCAGATTCGTGGAAAGCTATAGGTTGGATCGGCTCCAACCACTTGGCACATGAGAGTATCAGACCTTCTGGGGCGCCTCCGGTCCAGTGAGAAACAAATGGACGTGAAGCATCCTGAAATGTTTAGATTGCGAGGATCTATAAGGATTGAGCATAGGGGTACGCTTATATATCACCAGCATCTGGATAGAATTTTTTTCATTTTATCATGCCCTTATTATTCTCTGCTCTTGCGCGGGTTTTACAGACTAATTTATTTTTATTTTATTTTATTTTATTACGTAAGGGGATTATATGCTTGATGAGCCCTATTATGAACTTCTTGAGACTTATTAACACGATGACGCAGTAGCCCAAAAAATAATAATCAGAGGGCTACAGTATCTTCGCGGCCTTTAGCCGCCAAAGTCCTCTCAGGTGTTACCGTAATACACTGGTAATGAAGTCGGCATACAAAAGATATACATGCCCATAATCGAATGCAGCAGAATAATGCTGGCGAATGCAGTGCAGAAAATTGTTAATCACAATTAGACGATGCCATTACGCACGGTATGACAGAGATTGTGGCGGATGGATCAAAGAGACAGAATGATTGAGACCTATCTCTGAGGAAGAGTATAAGGAAATGATTCGTCACCTGCACAAAATCCTCGGAAACTGGCCAACTAATTGAGATTTTTTCTTTGAGTGGGAGCATATCCTTGAGGATCTGAAAATCATCGGCATCGTATTCTATACGACTTCAAAGATTCCATTCTTCTCTAAGATCTACCTTGAACCTCGGGTGGGAGCAACCAGCAGTGGTTAAACATCCTTCCCTCCAATCTCGCAACAGCTCAGCAGTCATCCAAAATGATTCCGCCATCATCCACTTTTGTAATCAGCTACACTGTTTGGTGTTTACTGAGACGTGAACGAGTAAAACAACATCTTGTAGTAGGGATGCACCCTACAAAACAGCGGAGAAATGGGCGGGACCCCTATTTTCCGCATCTCCTCCCACATAATTATAGATGCACGCAATGGGAGAAAAGCCAATCCGATTCATCATTCCAAATCGGAAGAGCAGCGTTACTAATGAATCCACAGTAGATAAGGAGAATATGGATTACAAGCGGAGAAGTGAATGATTGAGACTAGATTCAGGAGATATCCAGCTACATTTTGCACAGATTGTTATCTTACATGAGCTTTGGGGCGCCGTACCAGCTCCACGCATTTTTTCCTACGAAAATGAAATTTCATTAAGTCTTTCACAAAAAGCGATGTATGTTAGTATCATAATTGTTGGAAGTCCTTAGAAAATTCGCTGCAGTCAAATGGAATAAAATGCGATCTGAAGCTCAAAAATATCCGAGAATGACGTCGCTATCAAAATCCCAATCTAGGGTACGCTAACTGTCAACACTTGAGATCTAATCTTGAGTCACGTAGATGTGTATCGCCTACAACGCGTCAAACAAATGCTATGAGTGTGAAATCAGATAACTTTTGGAAGTTTTGAGCCACAAAAAACTTCGACGCTAATCACTATGCATTATGAGCAAAATCAGTAAACAAAACGATAAGGTAGCGCACACGCGTGGTTGATAATGAAAATGAGGGGCAAAAAGCAAGCAAAGTCCCAAGAATGATGCTATTAGGGGGTGGTCTTTGTAACCTAACAATTTTCAGAGTAGTGGTACAAGGTGATCTTGAGAAAACTGCCACCTACCAGTTGTAATTGCTGGGAATGAAATGACAGTATATTGGTAGGAATTCGAGCCAGCAGGATATACTCCCAGTCTCTCACCCACCTTGTAGTCACAGAGGACATGAAACGACACAGGTTGTTTTTCGTTGGGAGCTAGCATGAGAGGACCTATGGATAATCATATTTGGTGATAATTAAGTAAATTACTTCTAAATCACCAAATTTGATGCCTAAAGTTGCTTTAGTTTGCTTTCAAAGTGTCAGAATTGCATAGTGACTGCACAAAACGTCAGAAAAACAATTTATTTTCACCCGACTACAGATCACCACTTTTCTATACATCTCTGGTGAAGAGTGAGAAAACTGAACACTCAAACGCAGAATCTAGAAATGGTAATAAACCAAAGGGACCACAAAAAGTTTTTCTCCATAGTATTTACATATTTCCTTCCAAGACAACCGGAGAGTTTTAGATGCGGCCAATATTCTGGATAGGATACCTACCATACCGATTATCGAAAGCAAGGAAGCTTTCAAATTGTGTTCAGCGAAGGCTTGTAGCTGATTCACATGGATGTAGCCCGACAGAAAAAATTCATTTCTGCATGTATTAGAAAAACCAAAGGCGTCAATGTATCGCTATCAGGTCTCGATAATTGTAGCCGTATGCCTCCTCTAAAACTGAGGGCTACTTAAGATGTCAAGAGAGGATTGGAGAGACAGAAATCATCGACCCGTGCTGTACACGCTTCTCAGGGATTCGCGCCGTGCTGGCGATCCTCATTAAAACCCCTCCGCCTGAGCGCACTGCATAGTTTTTGATGTACCGTGCGTGCGGTCAACAATAAAAATGCCGTGCAAGCGGAAGACAGTCTTCCCGTTCGGTCGGCACGCAATAAAATCGACCGTGCAAGCGGCAGGCAATGCGTCCGCACGATCGGCCAGCAATCACTTGATCGTACAAGCGGCAGGCAATCTCGCCGCGCAATCGGTACGCAATAAAATCGACCGTGCAAGCGGCAGGCAATGTGTCCGTCCGATCGGGCGGCAAACATTTGCCCGTGCAAGCGGCCGCCATTGACCTTTCTGTAGAAACGCGCGCAGGGACGCCGTTCCACGCGCATCTACGGACATATATTTGAAGGTCATTGCCGCTTTTTTTCTTCATTGTTGTGTTGCCTGGACTTTTCTTTCATCTAAAGAGTCCTATATGACCGAAATACAGTCTGCCCCAATCGGGATCAGGCCGAACCGTCGGCTGAATTTGCGCGCTTGCAGCGCTAGGGGATGCGCTGCATACGCGCGCTGTCGCAGAGAGTGAAGAGATCGAGGAGGGAGCAGACTAGCTAGCCGCAGATGTGGCGCGAAATCCTCGCGGCGCAGACTCCCGCCATGCCGATTTTGGCCTGGTTAGGATTGGAGCAGACTGTATGCTGATTCGTCAATCCTGTGGCAGGAAAAGGGCTGGTCTCCAAAATCCGAAGATTTGTCATGCTAAATGCGCCGCGTTTCTGTGATATGACAAAATGAAGACTTCGTCGTAATCACAGAAAATGATGACACAACAGACTTGACGGCCTTTTTCTTTACGCCTCAGCTCAGCCCCCTTTCTCAGCCTCAGCTAGTAAATGCTTCATCGATCTATTTCGCTCACCGATGGCTCGTCGTCAAAGTTGTTTATTTTGTCCCTATACATATATAACCTGTTACATTACGGAAATGTGCCGAGGCAACGCTTTCAGCTTGCAAATTTGTGAAATAATCGTAGATTTGTTCGAAGATTTTGTAAAAAAAGATTAGCCATTGGTAAGTCCGAGTTGCTTTGTTTGTTTTTTTTTGTTTACTTTCGTTTTGCTTTCATCGGCTTTTTCTTTTCAGTTGCTTTATGCTTGTGCGTCTTCTTTTTCTCGCTATTCGCCATCGCTTTTCTATCCTTTTGAGGCTTTTTCAATGTTATCTTTCAGCAGGTGTTGATGCTCTGTTTTTGCATTTCCTCTTTTGTGCTTTACATGTAAATTCCTGCTCATTAGATCCAGTGTCAACAATCTGAGTTACTTTAGGCATGTCAATGATTTAGTATGCTAATTTGCCAAAATATCGCTTCAAGGATGACGACGATTTTTTTGCTTCTCGATGTCTTTTACGCAAATGCTCGTGCAAAAGTTGGAAAACTTTGAAACATCTGGATTATTTGGAATCAAATGTAAGTTTTGATTATTCAGTATAAGTCTGTGATGTTTTCATCTTCGTTTTTTTTTTCTTACGTTTGTTGCTGATGACCCTAGGTGCATCTTCACACCTCTTGAGGCAAAGTGACATTTCTCGCGCCCGAGATTAGTTCGGGCGAATGCAGGGCAGCCTTCTTAGAGTATAAATAGACGCTATCATCGAGTGATTCAAGGGGCAGTACCGGCGTCATTGAAAATTCCATGCATCATTTAAATCACTTGCACCTCATTCACTTATTTTGCGTAGTTGCATCCTATTTAAAATTGCTAATTCATTCATTTGTTTTATTCATCCTGCAGCCAATCCTCATTCTGCAGTCAACACTATTCTAAGTGATTTTTCTCCCTTTCATCTGTGTCAACCTTTTATATCGCAATCAACATTGCTCTTCTGCCAAACTTTTCTTCTCCGAATTGATGGTGTTTTTGTAGACCACTCACATCTTCCAATGCAAACGCCGTAAACACGTACGCGACCGGTGTTGCAGACGTTGTCAAATGTAAAGCCGGCTATGCAGACTTTGTCAAATGTGAAGTCACGAGCGGCTCCAGCGTAAGTTACTTAATAAATCATACTAAATCTTATAATCTCACTTGCAGAAGAACAGAACTATACGTCAGCGACACAAGTCCATAACAAACACTCCTGGTAAGTAAATGGGAGTGCTTATCCGCACGTATACCTATTATGAAAGCAAAAAGGTGTGGATCGCGGGCGACGTAAGTTTACATCTATTTATCAATGAAGGATATTTTAAAATAAACATTTTTAGAGGAAGCTGAAGCGGGCCAAGCTGGGCGTCTCAATAAACTTGAGGGAGGCGCTGGACGACTCTATGAATTCGACTGAAGCCTATGATCAAGAAAACCTGGTACCAGCGTCACAGTAATCCACGCATCAATTTATGTGATAGATTTGTATTTGTATGTAAAATATATTAGAGCTTTTATATCACGGGTGGCCGTATAGGCTATCACTTTGTACCGTCTGAGAAATTCTGCCGTTTGTTAATGTCTGCATTGTTTTTTTGAAACAGTTAAATGAAGTGATTGCTGACTCTTGCTGTATTCTTTGCAAAAAAATACTTGCAAATTTGCAATTTTCTCTATGAGGCACTGCAAGCGCACCGCTTTAGTCACGCAAGCAATAGGCAATCATGTCGTGCAAGCGCCAAGCCTTATACCTGCAAACGGTAGGCAGTCGTACCGTGCGAGCGCCACCCCTTACCCACGCAAATGGAGGGCAGCCGTACCGTGCCATCGCTACAACGTATGCGCAAACGGTAGGCAATAGCGTCGTGCAAGCGCCACACCTTACCCTTGCAATCGAACCTTCACCACCGTACAATCGCACACACCAACGAGCGATTGTAGCGGCACTGCAGATCGCCCGCACGGTGCGAGTCCCTGAGTTTGTGCACTTCCTAATGTCCATTTCTGCCAAGGTGCACTGAGAAGATTCGCTCTGCAAGAACGAAACTAAAAAGAACCTAAACAATTTTCAATGGAGCAAGAGCAAATAAACAGTGCGGACAAAGCCACGATGAAAAAGGTAAAAAATGCGACAGGTCTCTCTCCCATGAATTCCAAATTTTCTAGGGAGTAGCCCACACGAATTGTACAAAATTCTGCAGGTCGGATTTGGTGATTGCCTTGATGAATTTTATAGAGATCAAGTAGGCAAAAAAAACTTTTCATAGATCCGATTTGACCTCTTTCTTTCTTAAAGATATAACATTACACTGCAAATAAGGGTTTCTAAAAAAGGATTTCTGAGAGTATAATTAGGCTACAAACCGTTTTTATAATTTTCTGCTCCTTTCCGCTGAAAGATTTTCTATGGGGGAGGGGAGAGGAGGGGAGGGCAACAATTTGCAGTTAAAGCCTAGATACAAAAGCGAGTATTTGGAATAGCCAGATGGTATGAGGCAAAGACCGGACGTGTTGTTGTCGTCAACAGAAAGGGGTTTTCGAGCAGAACAGAGGAATACCTATCTGCTGCTTGAGAAAAAGAGGTTAATTGCTTAATATGCGTAAGCTGACAAGGCTGGTTAAGAGATATTGAAAGGATATCACGAAAATGAGGTACAGTATCAGACAGGTCTAGGATTGGAAGAGGCTAAATGTGTATGTACTGGACGATAATTTTGATCAAATGCTGCTCCAGGTACAAAGAAATAATAACATTGACCTAACTTTTGCATAGTAAACTAGAGTGTAACACTAAAATCAGGGAGACATCGCAGTCATGGAGTACAAAGATGTAAATTACAGTAAAATGCGAAATTCTCCCGCTAAAAAAGTTAACAGTCCCCACCCGGCTTTTCCGAGTCCAGTCTTCTAGTCTTGGAGCCTCTTACAAGGGAACGATCCCAACTTAAGATGGCGAATTGCTGATTGCAAATCTACCTTCCAAATTTGCGACAACGTTATTTGCAAAAAGTTATGAGCGGTTGAAAATGTGAAGTTATTGGGGTTTCGATGCATAATGTGCTTCAAAATCCAACTTGAAAGTGCACGACTAGCATGATATTGAGTGTACTGATTTCACGGAATGCTCACATTCTAAAGAAACACAAATAAGTATTTTTGAACAACTAATTTTCGAGAAATGGCACTGTATATTTGTCAAATTTGGATTTCTCATTGCTCATAGCTTTTACCAGAGAACTTTAGTTGCTTTTTAGCTGTTCGAAAACATTTATCCGTGTTTCTTTCAAATATGAGCATTCCTTGAAGTCAGTACACTCAATATCATGCTAGTCATACGCTCTCAAGTTGGATTTTGAAGCACATTATGCATTGAAGCCCCAAAGACTTCACATTTTTAACCGTTCATAACTTTTTGCAGAGAACGGCTTCGCAGATAGAAAGGGCAGATTTGGAATCAGCTCATCAAGACGCATCTAATGGCATGCGGTTCATTCCAATTCGCCACCTTAAGTTGGAATCGTTCACTTGTTAGATACTTTTCATCAAGCTGGGACCACACAGTTTTTTTAAAATTATGTATTTTTGGATACCGCTTACTTCAGAAGTTTGGCAACTTCTTCATCGCTGCTGATGTAAATTTATGATCCTCTATAGCGAGAGCAGCAGAAAATTCTTCTACTCAAAGAGAATTTGCAAGAACCACCACTGAGTTCAGCGAAAATTTCCATGGCTTGAAATCCTCGTAAAATTCCCGTGAGGAGTCAGTCAGAATGTGGCGAAAACGGAACGGCTGACAAATCGCTTTAGGCTACTAGGCGATGATTGCTTCGAAGACTACCTGGAGATGTTTAGCAGAGAAATATGGAGCTACTAACTTTTGAAACAATGTCCTCCTTCAAGTACATTACACTCTAAAATGTTCTTTTACGGGTTCTACAGCTATTAATCATATAGAACGATGGCTGTGAGTAGATGAGGAACAAAGCAGCTTTGCAGAACTATGGGAGAAGAAAAAGCAAAAAGTGAATGATCGTTTTGCTACCATAAAAGCAAAAATACGAACAAGCCTTAAAACATTGCGATTATGCTTGTACAGAGATGAGTTGGTTTCAAAAAGTGGACAAAGGGAAACTACAGACAAAAACAGGAATTCCTCAGTTGAAACCGAGTTCAAGAGAAGCAAATGCTAGTCGACACCTGCTCAGCTGCGATGTATTGGCCTGCCATGTCGTTGCCGACATTTTTCCAGATAGATGACCGTTCCGGGACAGAAGTTCAAGTATAATGAGATCAGCATCGACTATTGGATCTGTAGAAAAATAATGTGTTTGAGAAACGAAAGGAGAGACTATGAATATCAGAAAAATAGCGCTTAGAATTGCAAATTGTTTTGATTTTTATAAGATATGCAGCTACATATATGAATGGTAATGATGGGCTCTCCTCAGATATTTTCAATGTTTCGGTTGCGAAGCTGTGGACATACAGTTGAAACTCTAACAGTAGCAGAACATGAACAAAAGGTGTTTGAACCGTGACGAGTAAACGGAAAATGGTGGCATTTAACCTCGGTACTATGAATGGAGTGCGCGCATGGAAATTATGACTATTGACTCCTTGATTATGTTACCGTTCAGTGAACGATTTTGGTGAAGAATTTTTGTACAAATTGCAAAGGGAAATATGAAAAATGGATAAACTATTTTATGCGAGTCAAATTCAATTTAAAAACAGCGGATATGCGCGCATGCGACCCGTCTCGGAAGCAGGTGCAAGTGTTTGAATAGCACTTGAGTAATGAGAGTCTATAGAGACAACGGAAGACATTCAGATGAAAAATTTACATACTTGACCCACATCGTGACGAGCTTGAAAAGGATAGGGTTTGTCAAGGCTTGACAGTTGATTCGTTCAAATAAGCGCAGTTACTTGTCTGAAATCACTGAAGTGAGTTATATACCTGTGTGGAGTGCATTTTGTGAAGAATTTGAATTATTTTCTGAATGTTTTACGAAGCGTACTTGTAAAAGACGTAAGAATACTAAAATTTTTTCATCAAAAATAACCATGGAGTCAAAATGTCAAAAGAATAGGTTTGCTATCGTCACATGTACAAGCCAAGGCTCGGCACGAGGTGGCTAGATGAAAATGCAAAAAACGAAGTCCCCCTTGATTTTTGGGCATTTTTACGAAGTCCCCTTTGACCCTACACCATATTCTTGAAAAATTCTCCAAAAAACGAAACGTCGACTAAAAAAAACGCAGCCAATTCTGCGTGTCTTCGTCCACAAAAACGAAACCCCCTTTGCTTCTTGTCCCAAAAACGATATCCAGCTTGCTTGTAGGCCACCTGTGCCGAGCCCTGGTACAAGCAGTTCCCTCACAAAATTTAATTTCAAATTAGTATCATTATGCAAGTATTAGATGAAACTGCTTCATTCCAAGTACATAGGTGTCACGATAAGAGGGATCAGAAGTCTAGAGAAATTATCTTTTCAAGCTTTTAGAAGATATCTTAGCGTCAGTACACTCGAGGATCAACACTTCTATTTTATATCTTGAAAGGTCGAGGGAGAAAGGACGGAAAATTCCGGTAATCGGATAGAAATACCTGGCTGTATTAGGCTGAAAAATATGAAATGAGGGCCTTGATATCCACCAGAGTGAATAATTTGCACTTCCGAACAAACGAGAAAACAATGGAGAAATGAGTTGAAGGTGACAAAGGACAATGGAAATGGAACACACTTGAAGGTGACAAAGGACAATGGAAATGGAACACACAGTGGCTAAAAACCTGGGACAAGGTTTTATTTGGAGAAAATTCAGAAGATTCGAATCCTCATTAAGGCATCGGCAGAAAAAGTGAAATTGTTAGGAATGGTAGCGTACCAGTCGGAAAGAACTGCACTTAACACATTGACGACAAGGCCGATTTTTCGATTACTGCCATTTCGGACAGGAGCCTTTTTTTGCTCTGCCAAACTTACGACCCACCGGTGGGTCGTACTGTCGTCAATGTGTTAAACGTACAACTGTTTGTGCGGTGATTGAGAATGATCCAGAGCCTTAGAATATCAGTACTTTGTAGAAGATGGATCATGAAAAAGACTCATGAATGTAATATTTAGTGCTCTCCAGCAAAAATACCATTTTTTTGTTGTTCTTGTATAAGAAGCCCTCCAAAAGCTGGGATTTTCACAAAAACATTTTTACTTGTAATTGTAGAAAAATTATGAATATGAGCTAGACGTTAGATTCAATTACATATTTCAATTGAACCACACTCGTAGGTGCGCGCGACCAAAATTACTAGTTTGGCAAAAATCGCAATAACTTATATTTTTCCTGGATTCCACATAAACTCCGGGGTGACATTTGATAGTAAGCTTTACAAGACAAAGTATGTGGCTCTGTACCAAATTTGATCCAAGCGAAATACGAAGATAAACACCTGGATTTCAAATTTAAGACTAGACTTCAAGAGAAATTCAAGAGGTTGATTAGTCAAGGGCAGAGCCAGAGTTCGCGTGCATTAGCCAATACAAGCCTTCTCGCGGAAAACTCAGACTGTACTGATGACATCCCTGCGAGGGTACCTGGCAGACAAAACAGTTCACGTGTTTCCATCCTTGGCAATGTACTCTTATCTAATGACGCTCTTTCAGTCTTGGATCTTGGCCCAAGTTTTGCACCTGCGCAATCAGTAGGACCGAGGGTCTCGCGTAAAATTGTAACTAGCCTCCAATATGTCCACGATGAACTGCGGCGTAGGGCAAACGACGAAAGGCGCGAAAGAGAGTGGAGAGATGCGGCGATAAACCCACTGCCTCCTATACCTTTTCCGCGGCTGAATTACAAGCCACAGGAACCGAATAGTGCAGTCGACCCGAAGTTTCGCGTTTTCGCAACATCCATCTTCTCCATCCTCAACCGATTAAATAATAAGCGCCAAAAGAATAATTTAACCGTTTCCCAATACCGTGGCTTGCGCGAAATCCGCGATAAATGCAACGCAGGTGAGATCAAAATCTCAGTCAGCGACAAAGGGGGAGAGTTCGTGGTGCTTTCTCGTGAGTTAGATATGGCAATCACGCGCAACCATCTGATGGATGATACCATATATCAGCCGTCAAGCGCCGCTGAGTTTGCCAAACAATACCGTCGTCTAAATAGGATCTGGATAGAAAGTGCTCGCTCTGCGGGGTTACCGAAGAGTATTGCTACGCGCCTCAAAAGCGACTTGCCTATCTGTCCCGTCCTATACACGCTAATAAACACCCACAAACTTCCTGCCACAGCACTGACATCAGAAAATCCCTGCGATTTCAAAGTAAGACCAATTATAAGCAGCGTTGCAGGCCCCACCGACAGAATCGCTTGGTTCTTGAATATCATACTTGTACAATTGCTAAAATATGTTCCCGCTCATTTATCAAACACTAATATGCTTCTAGAGCGTCTCCGGGGCACACAACTGATCCCAGATTGTGTGGTGGAATCATTCAATGTGACGTCCTTATATACAAATGTATCGAATGATGCGGCGATGCAAGCGATTTACGAACTCCTCTTAGAGCATCAAAGTTCCCTAAACCTGTACGGCTTCAGTCTCAGTAGCATCATGACCCTTCTAAGCGAATGCTTAAAGTGTTCCATATTTAGGTGGTCAGGTCACTACTATAAGCAGGTTCGGGGTTTAGCGATGGGACAGCGATTAGCGCCAACTCTAGCCATTTTTTTCATGTCTAAAGTAGAAGCGCCCGTGCTTTCGAGGGAACCATTGCTATATTGTCGCTATATAGATGATCGCTTCATCATTTGTCCGACGCAAGCCGAGATGGATGTTTGTTTCAATCTTCTAAACCAGCAATACCCAAACATTAAATTCACGCGGGAAAAGCCCAGGGAAAATTGGCTACCGTTTCTCAATGTACAAGTACGGCTGTGCGGTGGGGGATATAAAACTAGGTGGTACCGCAAACCCAGCTGCAAAAACATTTTAGTACATTATTTGTCTGCGCATCCCAGCAAGCTTAAAAAGGCGGTTATAGGGAACATGTATCGGACAGCAGCAAAAGTGTCTTCGGGCGTGCAGGAACGAATTTACTCTATGGACTTAGCTTATCAAGTAGCTCAGTCTAATGGGTATGCCGGTGAGCCTATCCCAAACCCTCGCGGGTTTGTGGGACGCGGAGCCAGTTCCGGCAGCCCAGATGCGCCACTAACCAAAATTAGTTTCTGCTTGCCGTTCGTATCGGATAAGATAAGCGCGGCAGTGCGGCGATGCGTACATCTCGCGGGTTTGCAAGACGATGTCAGGGTGGTCGATATACCACCCTCGAACCTAAAACGTTAATTGGTCCGAAATCGATCTTACGATCGTACATGCCTAACCCCAGCTTGTGTCGTTTGCCCATTTGGCAGAGAGGGTGATTGCATGATCTCCGGGGTTATTTATCTCATCACATGTTTATCGTGTGGTGATACGTATATCGGACTCAGACAGCGGATCGGACCCCTCCGCCGGAGAAGTGGCAGGGTCGCGGCGTATCCCCAGCGGTGGGTCTCCCATTTGTCCGGCGGAGCCCTCCCATTTTCTGCTCCGGATACCTCCCATTTCTGCTCCGGATACCTCCCATTTTCTGCTCCGGATACCTCCCATCTTCTGCTCCGGATACCCCCCATTTTCTGCTCCGGATACCTCCCATTTTCTGCTCCGGAGCCCCCCGATTTTGTGCGCCGGAGCCCCCCGATCGCGGCATACTGTAATTAGCCCTAATTAAAGGCAGCTTCCAGGCAGATCTGGACCTATGGGGCTTTTACATGGAAAGTACTTTTGGGGCCCTAACTAAGGCACTGCCGAAGCAGCAGCTCAGGTAGTGCTCCAATGGCTGAGATATTCCCCTCGAAACAGACCCCCCGCGAACGTATTCGCATGGATTCATGGCAGTTTCGCGCCAGGATCCACGCTTTGCGCCATGAATCCATGCGAAACACGGTCGCGGGGTCCGGTTTCGAGCAGAATATCTCAGGTGTTAGAGCATTACTTGAGCTGCCGGTTGGGTAGTGGCTTAGTTAGGGCCCCAAAATACTTTCCATGTAAAATCCCCATAGGTCCAGACTTGCCTGGACGCTGCCTTTAAGCTCCAAACCCCAATTTTGTCTCTAAACCCCACCCAAATAAGCCGAATAGGACCCCCCCCCCGGGTAGGAGTTTAGCGCGACCCTCACCCCGTACTCTACCCCCTCCCTCTCACCCCTAGCGTTTGTGGATAGAAGATAGAAGAAAGAACGAAGAGATAAGACATTTATTTCAAATTTATCAAACTTTCGAAAAATCTATCTATCTATCTCCAGCATACGTACAACAGTTAATTCATATTACAAAAACCATACTAGGAGTGATAAGAATATTCAAAGAAAAACTAATTTCCTAGTTGCAAAAAGAACCTTGTAACACCACAGTATAAGCATATGGTTTTAACATGGTAAGAAAATGACAAAAAGATCAAAAAAGCATTCTGTGCAACATGAAACAAAACAGCGAGGAACGCCATAAACTCACATTTGCAAAGCAGGGACATATTGTCCAAGTGCGATATATACATGAGCTATATTCATCCAAACATCTTCGAATTCCGAGGCCCAAGGCCATACTGGGGCAAAACGAAAGTAGGATGATTCAACGTAGTTGCTTGATAATAGTACTAGGACACGATGATGACATGGATTGAAATTCTTGCATATGCAACTTACCTTGAACGCCTTTTCATAGTCTCTGTTGAAATGGAAGAACCGCGCAAGAATGTAACAAGCTTCGGCCTTGATTTCGTCACTTTCCGTCATACTCATTGCATGCCACGCTAACCGTTCAACCTTGTTCATTTCCTGAAAAAGTGATGCCTTCAGATAAAGCGATAAACACCTCGATGTAACAGCTTGGACAAATTTAAAAGGTCCCTTTTATAGATAATTCGTAATTAATTCAAAGAATTTCTGCACTGACTCCTTTGAAGAAGAAGTGGTTGGCAAGATGGACCAAGACAACCGGATTCTCCGGCTCCAGACTATACGCTTGGCCTAGACAAGCCACTGCACTTTGGGCTCCCTCGACAGTATGCGTATTGTAATCCAAAGTGGCAAGTGCTGAGAGAGCACAAACATTGTCATTTTGCAATTCCAACGCTCGTTCAAAAGCGATTCTGCAAATTGTAATTGAAAGTCACATAAACAGTAAAGAAGAAGCTATGTGACTCAAACATTTCACATTTACATGCTTACCTAGCCTTATCAGTCCCTAATCTCGCTAAGCAATACTGGAAGCAATGTGATGTGACTAAGCAACAGTAACAGTCACAATGCTTCAGTAACAGTCACAAAACTTCAACATCGTTTGGAGTTGCCTCCAAGACTTTTGTCAACATATCTCTTGCCTTGTCCTATCTTTCAAGCCAGAAACGATATAGTGAGGATCTGCAACGTCTGATGAAAAGTCGATCGACTTGGTAAGCATACGTACGAGAGAGATATAGCAATAAACGGATTATTTAGACGATACTTTCATCACAACAACACTAGATAGTTGCGCAACTAACCTCATTGTTTCGAAAATCCAGAATTAATCACAAAAACCACTCCATCAATAGTCTACGATGTCTCAGCAAGTCGGAAAGAGCCAAACACTGAAGGTGATTGAGTGCAACCGCACGAAAATTTCAAACATAAACCTGAAAACGAGGAACTTACAGCAACATAAACGCCAACGCGACGAAGAGCAACGCGGAAAAGGAAAAAACGGTAAAGAAACGCGCAAAAACAACAGAATCAAAGAAACGGCGACTAAAATATGGACAAAGAGCGTAAACAGAGGACTCATCACCGTGGAGTTATACGTTTGCTTGCTACGCGCCAAATCGATACGCAGCCTGCTCCGGATACCTCCCATTTTCTGCTCCGGAGACCTCCCATCTTCTGCTCCGGATACCCCCCATTTTCTGCTCCGGATACCTCCCATTTTCTGCTCCGGATACCTCCCATTTTCTGCTCCGGATACCCCCCATTTTCTGCTCCGGATACCTCCCATTTTCTGCTCCGGATACCTCCAATTTTCTGCTCCGGATACCTCCCATTTCTGCTCCGGACCCCTCCGATTTTCTCCGGCGCGTGTCTTCCAAATTTGGCGGACACGCGCCGCGCAGACCTCTGCGGCGCGGAGTCCGTCAAATCTGGCAGAGTCGCGCCGGAGAAATGGCGGACCTTTGCAGCAGGGCCGGAGAAGCCTCCCATTTGCCTGCCAGTGATGCCACCGCGATGGACCGCCCATTTGCCCTTCTCTCATTGGTCAACTGGGTCCGGCGCGACCCTGGCAGTTTCCGAGGGTCCGGCGGAGGGGTCCGATCGATTGTCTGAGGGAGAAACAGGACGACCTCTTTGCTGCCGTGTTAAAGAACATCTGGATGGGTTAAATAAACTGAAAGCAGCTACGCCGTTAGGCAGCCATCGCATTTCGTGCCATGAAAATGCTGAGATCAGTATTGGAGTGACTATATTGGCGTACGAGCCCGACCTCCTAGCGCGCAAAACTTTGGAAGCGTTCTGGATCAACACCAAGAATCCAAAGATGAACCGGAAGGAAGAGTGCATAGCCATTACCAATGAACTGGCGCCATATCAATACCTCTGTAGGTTTTGATATGAGGTCAGGTCACCCGAGCACTATAAATAGGGGAGGAGGTATAGTGTGAGTATATGGTGGTCTAACACATCATCACACGTTATCGAAGGTGAGTCTTGGTTACCCGATCTCCCTTTGCCTTTGCCTCTCTCCAATTTGACTTGCGTCTTGAGCTGAGATCTTGGCGTCTGGGAGAATGTTTCACTTATGTTTTCGACTTTCTAGGCTCTGACGAAGGCGATCCCGCCGAAACGTTGGCCGTGAATAAAGTGTGGCTGATATCTTGGTCGACGCTTAGCAAGCTCAAACGATTATCAACTAAGTTTTCTGTTCTTCACACTACAAAAATTTCTGAAACCAAAAAACGGAAAAAAGTATTATGACGTTGCCTGATTGTGTAAACCTGAAAAATACGACATGAGAGGACCTTGATGTCCACGAATTTATATAATCTGCACTTTGCATCAACAGCAAAAGAATGGAGGAACGAAATTGAGGTAGCAAAGTACAACAAAAAAACATTCAAACAATAGGTAAATGTGCTTGAGAAAAGTCTTTCTCAGGAAAATTCAACATTTTCTAGGTGGAGGTACCAACAGAGCAAGTGAAAACTCCGTGAATGATCGTAGAGAGACGAAAAAAAAACGGTGCTCAAAAGACGATTGTTTGTCCACTGCAACAAGAAATTCCTCTAGAATGCACTCTCTAAAGACGGGAACATATGAAAAGAAGCCTTCAAATGTTACAGTGCTCCTTCTCTCCGAGATAGCCCCTTTCTGATTGTTCCCTCTGGAGGTCATTCGACAAACACCCAAATATTCGCGCGAATAAGTTCTACTCAAAATCTCAAGGGTATGCTAAGGAGACTACCATTTTGAATAGTTAGCACTCTTTACCATGGCATGTACGGGTAGTGTCTTAACATCCGCCTCAACTTAACTACCGACTTCAGCGCGTCAGAGTTTTGCACGTAACTAATTTTTATACAAGCCATGATTACTTCAAATTCATACTACAATGATTCAAGATTAATCTGCACGAAGCAGATTAGCTCCAAAGATTTTTGCTGATTGTGCAAAATCTTCTTTACGAGAATTTCTTACGTTCATAGGCAATGGAGAGCATAGCTTTCTTTTTGAAGAAGCTGGGAGGAACATATGCGCAGCAGAAGCGATGATGACCAATCAGAGCGGAGGGATTACCAGATGACTAGAGATTTTTTGATACCGTATCGAATACAAAAATAGTACGGCTTTTATTGAGGTGAACAAAGAATTAAAGACATCACTGAAATGCTGCAGAGCCATTAACAATTTTTTTCTCATATATGATGAACGCTCGCTAAGATGGCTCTCATTCTAATTAGAAAACATTTCAAGAACCCGCGCTTCATAAAAAGTTCATAACGGAAAGGGTTAAAAGTTCGCTTTCACAAAGGCAGGGACGGTTCGGCGTGAAAGACGAGAAGTCTGTCGAAAGCACTATAGAACCCATTATGAAATTTACATAGACATTTTTTGCGTCTTGCGTCTAGAAGCAAGCTTGCACCAACTCTTAGAAAAAAAAATCAGTTTAGAGTTTTTTTTTCATAGAGTTACCAATACGACATAGCTAAATTCACAAGATAAGAGATAAATGAGGCAGAGATAAAAGATAAGTAATGAGTTATTTGAGATAAGTAATAAATGAAATGCTTTGAAGTGTATACACGATTTTGGAAGTATGTATACGATCCTATGTATGAGACCATTAAGAGTAGAGTGAAATCATGTGTGAATGGACAAGTGCCGAGGTGTTACGATGCTTAGTAGATCATCATCTTCACGTAAATGAGGGGTTAGAATGATGTACGCGATAATAACCTTGCTAAAATTGCGAGATTAGTGACGCTAATAAAGGAGCATGGCCCAGCCGATAAAGA
Source organism: Cylicocyclus nassatus (assembly GCA_958299035.1). Classification (NCBI taxonomy): domain Eukaryota; kingdom Metazoa; phylum Nematoda; class Chromadorea; order Rhabditida; family Strongylidae; genus Cylicocyclus; species Cylicocyclus nassatus. The sequence goes on along the minus strand of CATQJL010000223.1, from coordinate 26,829,546 downwards.
GTGTGAAGCTCAGCAGAGGATATGTCTAGGAATCTTCAGGCTTTTTCCAATGTGCACATATAAATCTACCCTATGATTTTGCAGAAAAGTGAGCCGTCTTCAAGAAGTAGAGCGTTGAGCTTCTTAATCAGCTTTCATTGCGTACTTAAAAGCTTAACAATGTTCAACCTAATTTTCGCGCTTTGAGTGGAAAAAATCTTTAGTTTCTTCGCCATCCACTCGTTTCATTGGCTTGGCACTGAAAAAAAAAGGAAAACGAGAGTTTGATGTTAAATTGGTAGTTATCAGTATTTGGAGAAAATAAAAAAATAAAAAAATTGATAAATAGTTTGAAAGTAGCTCTAATCTTCAGTCACTGGTTTAGATCTAATTTATGATATACTATAAAAACGTGAATCGAAGGCATCGAGCATTTCATCGTAATTGCTGAACATATGGTGCACGAATTTGCGTAACAGACAATGTCGTTTTTTGTGGATTTCGGTATGCGCGTATTCGCGCAATCACTTCTGAGCAATTCTTCCATGTCAGGGAATAAATCATTGCACGCTCCTCTTTTTGCCTTACTCGAATGCCTATTTCAACATAAGGTTTAGATGGAGGTCAGAAGAGTTTCATAATGAATGTCAAGAAGTGGAGTTGCTTAGTGGGCTATTTCGTGCAGAGCGGAAGTTCAAGATTGCTTAGGGTTCGTCAGCCATATACTTTAAAGAATTCAAGAGAAGTGGGGGTTGTAGGAAGATTTTGATATCCAATTCTTTTTGCTTCGAAGAGTTAGTAACTCCATGTACTGAGATTCCGAGATATTTGATGCCGTCACAGATCATTTAACCATTCTCGTACATAGCTCTTAAGGTTTTGTGCATGATTTTTAGATGTTTGTTTGTGCATTTTCTAAGTACAGGAGAGCTGCAGGAAAAAAACTATGGAAATTTTGTCTTAGAAGAGATAATAGAGCTGATTATCGCACATCGGTCGCATACCTAAGCCATAGATAAACCATGGGAGGCGGCGCTTCCAAACCGCCAGTTTGAGCCCAATTTCGAGGTTTTTGGGCAACAGGTGTCTTGTGCCAAGAGCAGGACAAGCCGTGTCAAATCACGTACGCAAGTGTCCAGTGGTGCAGGATTTACAGCTTAAGACTATTGAAGTCGAGCAATGTGACAGCGGCTTTCATCACATCAGTTAGGATGGTGACTGACTTATCCTTGTGTGTATCTCGTTTGAGTGACACCACTAACATGCGACACTGAAAGATGTCAATCAAACAGCATTTTGGCGCTCTTCGCTTGAAAAATGACACAAAAGCTGTTAAAGACGAAAAAATAGCTTCACTACGAAGTGAAGCTATTTTTCGGTTGTGTAAATCACAGTTGTTCTGCGAATTTGGGGATTGCAGATTTGTGTGTATGCAGTGTCAGCGCAAACATCCGAGATTTTTCTTGAACACTTGATTATTTCATTGCTGGCCTTGCAAGAGCATAGCTTCCCATGGCCAGCCAAACAAAACTGAAGAAGCAGTCTGAGCAATGAATAATTATTTGCAGTGCATTCTCGCTATGCTGTATCACTTGAACATCTTCCCCGAGGTTGTCGACTTAGGCAAGTAGGATTACCTGCGATGCATTATTAGAAATACATGAACAAGGCCATTACGGATATGTAAGTAGCAGATATGCAAGAAACCTGCCTTACAACTTGCAAATCGTTCGGAAGTTTTTCATCAAAAAATGTGGCTTATACCGAAAAATGTAAGAGATGCTAGACACAAAATTTTGAGACTGCGTCCTCAACAGCCCATTAACTCATACAGAATAAAATTCATTGATATTCAAGTCAGTCATTAGGAGACTGAAGCCATCCGATTGTCATCTTCTGCAAGTTCATGAGATCCATCACCGTCTGCTGCAATACGTCCTCTCCTGAGAATTGTCTTGACAGACAGAATGAGCAGGGATTATCGCACAATGCCGAATCGAAATGGAGGCATTGGTAGCTTAAGAGGTTTTGAAAAATTATTATAGAGATCTTTATCTTAGTCGAACCATAGAAAATGTGCTCTTTTCTTCAAGTTTTCTAGAAAACATACATAGACCAAAAATATCGGTAACCTGAAAAACGTGATAATGGCAACCTGAAAAACGTGATAATGGCAAAAGTGCTTTGATTTAAGAAGAACTACTCTGGAAGTCAACATTCGCTCAAGTACTAAATAACCTCTTCTCCCCTAGTTTAAAAATGGTGTCAAGTAAGAAATATGGCCTACTGAATTTCCAGCGCTCCAACGCCTAGTGAGCTTTTTAAATGGCGCAGGCTATGTTCATACTGCCTGTCTACAGTTTTATTTTACCTCAAATCAAATTTTGCACACTGCAACATTGTATGGGAGCAGACGAAGTTATGGAGATCTTACAGTATGTTTACGCTTTCAAAAATTCTGTGAGCAGCGCCTTCAAAGAGCGCATCTATAAGAAACTGAAATGTGGCGAAAGTGACAACTTCTTGTAGAACAAATGGGTTTACGATACTAGGATTGCTTCAAAGACTCCCAGGAAAAGTATAGCAGAGTACAATGGCTCCTTTCAAGGCTCAAAATAATGTGATAATGCTATATGGTGCAGAGAAGAAAAGATATTGGGATGAAGAGGGAGGCATGTTCTTCTATACATTACACTCTAAGAAGTTTCTTTTAGAGTCTTGCAGCCATTAATTGTGCAGAACAACGGCTGAGTGTTAAATGAGCGAAGCATGCGCAGCTGTCAAAAGTTGATATGGGATGAAAAAGCAGATAAGAGCGATCATTCCACTAGAGTAAAACGAAAAATACCAAGAATTTCTTTTGTGGAAAATGAATTGCAGCGGGTTCCATCGACACCTGCCAGGCTGCTTTGCTCTGGCAATGCCATGTCGTCGCCTACGTTTTCTCATGTAAATGACCCTGTCGAGAAAAGTTCGCGTTTAAAGGCAGTGTCCGGGCAAAAACTCGAATTTCAGATTATGTGCTTGCCCAGGCCTATTCACTATGCTGAATCCGAAAATCCACATTGGAAAACGCAAAAACGGCAAAAAAGGGCTCTAACGCAGGAGGGAAATCGGAAGTGGGCGGGGTCCTCCCCACTGTGAATTTCGCAGTCCCAGCTTCTGGAGAGATTTTCCCAATTCCTTTAGCGCCCTGAGATCTCCACCGGCCAGGTGCGAAAGCATGACTTGAAATCGGAACGAGAAAATCGCTCTGGAAGCTGAAAGCGTGAATTCACAGTGGAGAGGACCCCGCCCATCTGGATTTCCCTCCCGTGTTAGAGCCGTTTTTCGCCGTTTTCGCGTCTCCAGTGTGCATTTTCGGATTCAGCGTAGCGAATAGGGCCGGGTAAGCAAAAAATCTCATGATCGAGTTTTTGCCCGGACACTGCCTTCAACATCAACAGCGATTATCTACTTTGCAGAAAAATGATCGACGTAAGAAACGAAAGGAAAAAGATTAATGAGCTCAAGAAATCCGTTTAGCGCATAGAATTGCAAATAGTCTTGATGATTGCGCTAGATATGCAGTCATAATATAAATGGTAATGAAAGCGATGAAAGGCTCTCCTTAGATTTTTTCACTGCCTTGGCTGGGAGGCTGTGAAATAAATCCAGTCGAGGCTCTCAGAGGTAACGAATATGAATAGCATATCTGTAAACTGTGCAGCGAGGAAACGGAAAATGGTGGCAGTTAACCTCGATTTACTAAGGACGCGGTGTGAATAGAGTGAGCGCATGGAAATTATGAGCTCGACCTTCAATTATAATATCGTTTAGTAAACGAATGTGCTTTTGAACTGTCGAGCGCAGATTGTAGAGACCACGAAATGACTAGAAAAACCCTGATATTTTCATCCATTCAAATGGAACGAACTGCAAGAAAACAGCGCTATTCATTGCGACTGGCATCAGAGACAGGTGCAAATGTTCGAAAGGCACTTGAGTAATCAACGCCTAAAAAGACTAGGCAAGACAATTGAATGACCACTTACTTGACCCCGTGGGAGAATTTGATTTGATTCTGATGGCCCCATGACTTCGTAATTTTTTTTACTGCAGACCTTAATCACGATAAAGATGCGAGGGCTAGCAACTTGTATATTTTCCTGTTTGTAGGGAATGTGTCGCGTAGACAATTCGAAATCAAATTTGCGTTCTCCACTTTGGAAGGAGATCAGAGACGGCGATGTCTTCTGACCATGTCCTTTTCAAAATATAATTTAAAGACATTCATATCCCCACAATGGAGTACGCACCTGGATTAAACGGCGAAACAATGGAGGAACGGGTTAGAGGTAACAAAAGACAACTACGAAAAGGAGCAATTGCTAAGAGATGAAAAATAATTCTAAATTAAAGAATATTCAGCGGATTGGAGTATATGTGAAAGCACCAGCAGCACGAGTGGGATCTCGGTAAATGATACCGTAGGGGAGTCAATGAGAAATGGTGTTTAAGTGCTTACGTTTGGTTCAGTGTGGTGACCCAAAACTATGTAGAAGAAATATTCTCTGTAGACGCTATACTTTAATGAAGAAGTGCCTTTTGAGTGTTAGAGCGCTTTGTTCCTGAACTCATCCACCTCTATTGTTCTCGTAAGGTCCTGCGATACATAGCAAGAACGTCTGCACGAACACTAAAAACAAAAAACGCTAAGAAACTGCCATCTTGATTGAGAGACTCTAAAGCGGGAAAGACATTATTTGCAAACTCATTCAAATAGCACTTTTTAATTGCGGATTGATCCAATAAAGGAAATTAAAATTCAAATGGACATACATGGTTAAAAACAAATAACGAAAGAGGAGCTCCTCGTAAAGATTTTACCTTCTGCGCATGAGCTTCGCCTGTTTTGCAAGTCTTTTTTTCTCAAGAGTTCTTAGCAATAGAAGCGATGAGGGTGCAGTTCCCCTTCTTGAAGAACCAGTGAGGGACTGTTCATAAATGCAATGACCAATCAGAGCGAAGACGATGACTGACGTCTACTAATACCGTATCGACAGAAATAACGACGGTTTTTGTAAAAGTGAACAAGAAACAGAGCATCATTAGACTGCGCTAAAAACCCTTAAAATGCCTCATTTTTCATTCATAATTAGCTCTCACTATTGGCTTCGCTGCTTTCATTGTAGTTGATGAGTGAGCGTTTCCAACTAACTTCGTCCATGTCTCTAAAGAAAGAATGGAGAGTGAATATCAAAAGCATTGTATCATGACTTATAATAACGGGCTAAGAATGTTTACGTGACTTTGTGTGTGTGTGTGTCTGTTTGTTACGAAATTCTGGAGCGTGTTCCAGCCAACGTTCTAAGCCCAAATTTTGTATAGCGCATGCTACCTTCGTGAAAGTCCAACATGCAAAAGCACGAGTAGATTCGTTGAGTGGATCCTCAGAATTTGCGCACCAAACGGGTCCACCTGGCTTCTGTACCGCAAAAGTCGGTCCGTATCACCACTTTTTGCAGAGTCGTGGATGAGTTTGGTAAGCAAATGTGCAAGCGATGGAGTTTAGCCAGAAAAGTGGTCGAAAGTTTACTACATAACGAAAACGGCGCCATAACGAATTGGTTGTGTAAATGGTCAGTTTGCCAAGGTTCTAGATAAGCGTTTGAGAAGATTTTCGCACAGAGATGTAGCTTACGGTTATCGTTACCTTTATGGCGACTACCAAGTCATGACAAACCCAAAAACCTATTCAAATTTGCGTTTGTCTTCCTGCGAAAAGTTTCATCCACTCGAAATCACCGATCTCACGTGAAAAGATTTTCTAAATTTTTATTTATTTATTTATTTATTTAATACGCTCTTGGCGTTCCTTACAAAAAGAACAAAAAAGAACATGAGTTATTCTTACAACCGCAATCAAAGTCTACCATGAAGATTAGGTTCAAACTTCAAATTGGTTAAGAATTATATGTTGACTGAGCTTGTATGTGACTGCTCTAGATTACACTTGTCAGAGTCTAAAGATGTGATCATGGAGATGGTACCCATGCCCCCATTATTGCCAGCAAAACACCCTGAGATATTTTATAGCCTAGGTTTGTATGGTGGATATATTCTCACCATATGAGGCAAGTAGGACGAGTTTAATAACTCAAAACCAATCTTGAGTAATATGGAGGGTTGTAATGAATCGTATGTGATCGAGAAAATCAGCAAGTTGTTGAAAGCTGTGGTGGTGTTCACGCCTACTTGCTTGCTAGCAAAATGCTCTTGAAGCAGTTAAGTTAGCAAAGCAAGGCTTGGTCAGTAGAGTAGCAAATAACCTTGCCCAAATGATTCCGGGGAGAAACCAATGCTCCGAGAGAATATCAATAGAATTCCACTTATTAACTCAACTAGAGCAAGTCAGCAAGCTTTGCTGATTGAAAGGAAGCAGTCCTTGTTCAGACCTGCACTAACATGATGACATGATATGGGTTAATAGGAAATGTAGAAAGCAAATAATATTGGTAGAAAGACCAGTATCAATGGCCGTATTTGGTCTAATTTGAAGTCCATTTAAAAATTCAATCGCACATCAATCGCACGTAGCCGTAGCCTTATCATGGAAAAACAGATGTTGGACTAGCACTATCTGTAAAGATTTCATTTAATCTCAGTGTTTTTAGTTTATTTTTGAAAGAGTTGCTATTAGTGCATGAAAAAACTTCATTAGGTAGTTTTTGTATCAGGTTTATCACACGTTGGAAAAAGTCGTAGTTTGATAACGTTGATTTCTTTCGCCCACCAATTCGCTGATGATAAATAGAAAAACAACTGATCCTTCCGTATTGTGGGTCTGAATACCCAGTACTTGGAAGGCCTAAATATGGTCTCCCCTCTGAAAATCCTGAAAGCAAGTACAAGGTCGTGTTCAACTCTACGATAAGAGAGGCTTTTCAGACCAAGTTTTTTCAAGCGTTCTTCATAATTAGGAAGTGATTGGGGATATTTTGGATTGGGAAAGCAACGGTAAAACAGAAGTCGTGTGAAAACTTTTTGAGCGTTCTCCAGAGACTGTTTGTGCTTCACCAGAGAGGGGTTCCACACCTGATTTGCATACTCTAAAATGGGGATAACAAAAGCTCTGTAAAGTTTTAAAAGTATCTTAGGGTTATCGACTTTGGTGCTACGATATATGAGATAGGTAACAGAAATTGCACGGGAAATAACGGCTTTGATCTGTAAGTCAGGTTTCAGAGATGACGTAAAAATCACTCCCAAGTCCTTGACATAAGGTCTTTTTTCTAGAATTATACCGGCATGTTCGTATTGAAAATCGTCATTAATGCCAAAACCGATGTGGAAAACAGAACTATTATTCACATTGACAGAGATATCCCAGACTTTGCACCAGTCCACCATTAAATTAATGGCGCGTTGTAATGCATTCTTGACTGGTGTGGTTTTCATTGTTATAAATTCCATAAATTTTTATATCGTCTGCATACATGAATACGTGAACATCTGGGTGACTCTTCAGTATTTTAGGTAAATCGGCCGTATAAATGTTGAACAAAAGAGGTGATAATGCCCCTCCCTGTAGAAGCCCACTCGTGCATGGAAAACGTCCAGAATGTTCTATGACAACACGAACGGTCATATATCTATTTTGAAGATAAGACTTGAACAATTCTAATAAATCTCCTCTGACGCCATAATGGTTGAGTTTGTACGACAGTTTTTCATGGCTTATGCGATCAAAAGCCTTGGATAAGTCAAAATATATTACATCGACTTTCTTCTCATCAAGAACAGCATTGATCCAATCATAAGTGCAGTCCAACAGTTAGGTTACCGTAGATGCACCTTTACTGAACCCATGTTGCTCAGGTGGTATGAGTTTAAACTTATCGAATCAATCAAGGAGTTTGTCTCGTAATATCTTTTCAAGTATTTTGCATGTAATGGAGTTCATGCTTATGGGTCTAAATTCGGTTATGAATTGTGGTTTGGTTATCTTTGGAACAGGAGTTACAATGGCTTCTTTCCAGATTTCTGGCACTTGTCTGCAAATGAGACAAATGTTAAAAATATAGGAAAGTGGGATTGAAAGTTCTCTTGCACATTTTTTGAAGAGAATCTGTGGGAGTCCATCGAAGGGTTCAAACGTTGAGGGTTTAAGATTTCTGAGAAAACGTTCGATCGCAGAAGCCATGATTATAGGAGTTGTACATGTGTGGCGTGGAGGAGGCCCAAAAGGTTTCGGTGTAGAGTTATCAGTAGAAAATGTGTTTGCAAAATGTTTGGCTAAGGCTTCTGCCTTGTCTAGATCCGTTAGGCAGATAGTACCTAAAGAATCTTTCAAGGCTCCATAGTTTCTTGTTAACATCTTATGATGGATTTAAGAGAAGAGATTCTTGGAGTACTAAGAAGAAGCCAAACGTTTTTCATAGTTTGCAAGGAATTTTCTGAGATGGTACTTTATATCAGAACAAACTTTTTTGTACAATGGACTATCATATCGTGAAGTCCTGAAAAGTCTTTCCTTATGGAGAATGAGCGACTGTATGTGGGCCGGATATTTAAGATAACCAATCTTGTGGATCTCAAAGGGAGTGTATGTTGCCATAAGATTGTACATGATATGGCAAAATCTGTAATACACATCGGAAGGGCTAATGTACTGGTTGAAGCATTCTTCCCAGTTTATGCTATTCAATTCTGCTTTCAATGCTTCAAAGTCAATCTTGGAAAAACGAGGATATGGGACAAGTGTAACCTTTGGAATATCGAATTTGTAACGGAATTCAATTATATTATGATCAGAGGTTCCAAAGGGTGCTTTGACTGACAAGTTGTCAACAGAGTGATTATGTGCAAGGACCAAATCAAGAATGGTTTCTTCACGTGTCGGTTCATCTACGAATTGTTGTAGGTTTAGACTTTGAAAGATTTCGAAAAATTTGTTGGTTGTTGATTGATTACTAAAGCAAAAATCTTGGGGGTATCTTATGGGGAGGTTGAAATCAACAACAATCAAGACTTCGGTAGAAGCGAGAGCGTAAACCGAGAGCAGGTCCAAGAGAATAGTATCAGAGTCAGGATCGGAACTCGGAAGGGGGTAAATACATAACATTCGTAGTTTGGCAAGCGATCGAGGATGGTACAGATCGCTTACTGAGATTTCACAGTTGTAATTAGTGTTTATTTCGACTTTCTCACATAAAAGCATCAACTTAACAAACGTACAAACTCCACACCTCTTCTATGTTTTCTATCACATCGAAAGATGGTATATGGTAGGTCAAACACAATTTCTGCATCAGTTATTTCAGGAGATAACCATGTTTCAGTAACGAAAAGAACATCAAAAAATGATGCAAATGAGATAATTTATTTTGTAACGATCTTGCGTTCAATAAGTAACATTTAAGAGAGTTACCTTGCGAGTTATTCAGTTTTTCTGGCGTGCTACAGAAGGTTGGCGGTGAGAATTTGCTAAATTTTGTAAAGAGAATGTATTTTTACGTGAAAGGGAGCTAGCAAGAACTACCTCACCTTTATAAACTACGAATTGATCTTCGAAACTTCTACCCTGGTTCATTCTTTTGGCCTGCTCCCGAAGACCACGCTCTTGTTCCCTCTCCTGTGCTGTCATGCTCCTTCTTATGTAGACTCCCTTGAATGTTGGGGAGTCTCGGAGCAGTCTGACACGTGAGAGAGCACAAGTCCAATGACTTCTCGTGGGTAATTCAATCTTTACAAGACGTGGCCTGTCAGTCACTCTATTGCCCATACGAAAAACTTTTACAGGTTTGCATTCGATATCCAACGCGTCAAGAACTCCACGAACCTTTTGTTCAGTATCATTTTGACGCTCAGACGCCAAAGAAGCGGTCTGATCGTTTCCTCCCATAAGTTCGGGTAGGCCAGCAATCACGATGCTTCTCTGCCTAACCCCTCTCGACCGCCCCATCTCCAAGTTCGCCCAAACGCAGTAGGATTTCATTCGTTATATCACTCACCTCGGGTATGTTGAGGTCTAACAGCTTTTTGAATAGTTGAAAAATTGTCGTCGGACCACGATTGTTACCATACCCGTTCTGCGAAATTGAGCCAGGATGTTGTGAAGTGATATTGATATTAGCGCGTTGAGTTAGAGGATCTGCTAGACCATCTCTTTTATTTTGGCGCTGAGATTTTGTGCTTTTTGCAGGCATAGCTTGGATATTTGGGTAAACGAAAGGAGGAAGGAGATTTGCAAAGCAACTACTAACGACACCGGACCAAATATAAATGCGACCAAATATAGTGTCAATTGAATTCAATGGGAAAATCCAGAGAAATTGACGAATTGAATTCAAATGAGGTTCAGTGAAAGACGGGCGCTGTTGGAGGGTAAATCAAAACCAAAGTAAACGACTCTGTTCTTAAAGTTTCTTCTGGGGACTCAAAGAACACAAAAGAAACGTTAATAAGAGATGGATATTGAAAGAATTGCAATTGTACGATGAAAGCGGAAGATGGGAGGGAGAGAGTAGAAATGCCAACCGCTCACGGCCAGCGCACGTGCGAGAATGAAAATGAAAAAAAAATAAATGAGTGGTTCTTTACATTTTATTCGTGGTAGTCGGCATAGTGCGGTGAGTTCCACTGCCACGATTTTACGAGAATGAATAAGGCACATAGATAGTAGAGCCAGTGCGAACCTCTGCGAAGCAGAGGTGACGCACTGGTTTCTTAACAAATTCGCCACAAATGATGACTTTTCAATTGCGAATTGCTCTCTAGCGTTGAGATTTCAGATGTGAAACAGTCAGTTGCCCCCCCAAAAATGGCTGTAGTAATCTAAAAACAATTTTAGATTGGGAAAAAATCACTTTCCTAAAAGTGGTACTTTAATCGCAATTACGAGGCAAAGCAAGTAGAATGAAATCATGCATAAAAGGATGAGTGGCGAGGTGTTGGTTAGATGACTATTAGATCATCACCTTCGCGTTGAGGGGCCACATTGGTACATACGATAACGCAAGGGGCCTTGAAAGAACCTGCGAGATGAGATGAGCGGATGCTTTTTGCTTTTATTAGTTACGCTACCTCTTTAAAGAACTTTGGAGATGCCTGGCATCAGGTTGAAACTTCATTCGCCCTGTCATTCACCCCAGAGCTACTAAAACCGTGTGTGTGATTTCTGGCTATGATAAGAAGTTTCCAGCATAATCATTGAATTTCTGTTGTTTTTGCGCTTCATATAAAGTGTCTAGGAATGCTGAAAGGAAGACAATCAAATGAGTATGCTATGAGCTAAACCACACTTGCTTTCCGAGGTCCTTTTTAGGGCCAAATACGGTGCCTATTCTGGAGCGCTGGCAGAGCATTGTCAAACACAAGTCCGCTGTCAGCTTTGTGGATTCACAGCGTTAAACTGAGTTGAGAAATGAGTAAGAGACTTTCATCACATCACTTAGGATGTGTGACTGACATCCTTATCCTTGCGTGTATCTCGTTTGACACCTTTCAGTGTCCACTACACGTATGACACTGAAAGGTGTCAATCAGATAAAACTTCAGAGACATCTCGCGAAAGTAACTCGGGAAGGGATGAAGAGGCCTAATCTTAGAGCGATTTGACATTGTTCTGTGATAAACTAAGAGTGTTACAGGTTTGTGTGCGTGCAATGTTCAGTCCCACAATACACCAAATTTCGTTCATAACTATAACTATGGAAAGACAAGAGATAGGCTCTCATAGCCTACGAAGCAAAATTGAAAAGCATCTGAACAAGACTTGGGAAATTTAAACTCAGATGTATATCGACACACTGTATATTATCGAAACGTCTTTTTCTAGGTCTTTCTCGACTTAGGCAAATAGGATTACGTGCAATGCATGATTAGAGATACTAAACATTTTGGGGTCATCACGGATGTGTAAATCCTCAGCGGAAAGTAGAGGATTTGAGGCATTTGATTGATCTCGCAAATTTGAAAGTCTGCAAAAAAATACACGCTTACATTTACAGAACAAACAGTTCAGGAGATGCGAGACACAGAAACATGAACCCAGACAAATGCCGGCAAATTTCGAAGGAATAAGAAAAGCTCCGGCCGATCACCTGGGGAACTCCAATGTAAGTTCCTGGGAACTCCAGCTTCGAAGTTCTCGGGAAAATCCAAGATTGTAGTTTGCCGAAACTTCTTCATCCAGTGTTCTCGGAAAGTTTCCAACTCTAGTTCACGGGAAATACTATAGTTGAAGTTCATGGCAACTTCATGCTCAATTTCTCGGGGTCTCAGCTAATGATCACTTTTCATGCAATTGCCGTAAAAAACAGTCTATATATTTATTCATCCAATGTTCTCGGAAAGTTTCCAAAAGACTGTAGTTACGCTACCTTGTTACCTAGGTAGGCCTTCGCCTATGAGGAAATCAAGTTTATTACGCTGTTGCTCCACGTCAGTGTTTGCGAGTTTGAAAGCATCGCCAGATTGTTATTATATCTCTTCTATTATACATTTCCATGAAATTCTCTGTCAACTGATACATCTCTTCTGAGGGATATTCTGACAGACAGATCGATCAGAGACAATTCAGTATGGCATAGGTAATGCGATTGTATTTCCACGTTTCGTTCGCTGAATATGCTATACGTTCCAACAAACTCCGAATTTGCTATTGATTTGGGGGTCAAGAGTTCCAAAGCTTAACGTCAGCATTTAGCTTCAGACAAGTTGTGTCAATCCTTTTCCTTGTTCACCGATGGGTATTAACGGAAGTTGGAATTTATGTGTTTCACAGTAATTTATAACATGTCAGAAATTTTCCTTTGAAAACTTCGAAATTAGGAAAAAGAAGTTTGAAGATTACAGCTTTTTTGTTGGGAAAAATTCGGTTGAGACAAATCAGTAGCAAATTTGAAGATTGTTGGAACGTTTAGCATATCTAGCGAATGAAACTCGAGAATACAACCTCATTACCTATGCCAAATTAAATTGTCTTAAAGTGTGCAAAAAGCGAGGATGGACGCATCACGAAAGTAAGAAAATAAGTATGCGTCTTGATCAGGCTTTTTGTAAAGCTGTAGTATTTTGCAGGACTAAGCGAAAGTTTCTTCTGAGATTCTTATGAGAAGCATTGCGGAAAAGAATGACCTGCTAAAGAGCAATTTGCCGTGATGCAGGAAGCAAAAAAAAAGGAAGAATAAAGACGAATATATTCTCTTGAAGTACATACATCGGGATATTTTTTTCTGAAAGTTTGCAGCTATTAATCATTCAGAACAATGGCTGAGGTTGAATGAGAGAAGCAAATGGGGCCGCTGTGCAGAAGCTGAAATGAAAAGGAAAAAAAACTAAAAGAGCTCCCACATATTTTGCTCACATATGTAACATCGAGTTATGGGAAGCAACAAGCATCGAGGTGCGATGTTATGGTGCTATGCTTCCGCTATTCAATAAAACAGATCTATATCAAATTTCTGTGACTAGTGTCGGTCAAGTTCTTTACTCAGAAGATGGTCTGAACAAGAAGCAGATGCTTCTTGACACTTGCCGAGCTGCGCTATACTGGCAGCGTCATCGCTGACATTTTTATCAACGAATGTCGGAAAATTCATGATTAAAACCAGCAGCGACTATCGGATTTGCAGAAGAATACCATGAACGTGAGAAACAAAAAAAGAGACTCTTGACTGGGAAATTTATTGCGCATGGAATAGCAGAATGCTTCGATGGTTATTGAGTGCAGCAATTAGTATATGATTTGTAGTAATGCAATAATTATTTTTTCTCTAGATTTCTGAATGTTAGTCACAAAGCTACGGGCCAGGTAATAGGTCAAAATTTGAAGTACTATTATGGATATCTTCTTTTTGAACTGATAGCATAGCTAAGTGGACCATTTTTGGCAGTTGTCGTCGATTCATTAGAAATCCACCATAAATGAGTTGAGCTAATGGGAATTATGAGTAACAGACTCTTAATAATGATATCATTTGACCGCAAAGTGCAAAGGGAAACCACCACATTGAAAGAAAATAAGCTTTATAGTCACCAAAACTTTCGCGGAAAAGTAAACTGTGCATGAGTATACCGCGTCTCAGAGACAGGTGCAGTTTGAAGAACTCTTGTATAATGAACATCCATGGTGACAAGACCAGACATTTAAATGAGAATTCACTTGACCCGCATGATGACAAGACCGGAAGCGAAAAGTGTTTGTCATGCATTCACCTTTTTTCTCATCTTTGTAAAACCAAAAGGATATCCTAAGTACGAAATGGTTTGTTGAGCAGTTTTTGCCCAGTCTTGACCAGCACGGTTTACTCTTTGAAGGCAGTGTCCCAGCAATATTTCGCCTTCCGGCCTTCCACATTTTCGGAGCCTTTTTCATCATGCTGCAACTATACCTGGCTTTTTCAGCGCATGAAATAAAATGAGGCTTTTCCAAAGCCTCCAAGTCCGCTTCCCCTCAAAGTTACTTGTAAGTGGGCAATGTCCGAAAGGAGAGGGTGAGGTCCGCAAGACTTCTGGAGTGGTGGATTTTAGGCTTTCCGGATGTGTTTTTTTGCTCCAAACTTCACTGATAGATTACTGGAGGAGTTCATTATTGCAAGAGTGTGAAATCTCGATACTCGTAACTTCGGGACGCTGCCTTCAGTATAATTATTTGTAGTGCACTCAAAATTCCGAGAATTCGACAGTGATGATTTTTTTTTAATATGAAGACTTGTAAGGAATATTATCGATATTTATACGATAACATACTCCTCCCACGAAACGCGTACTCTAAAATACACGTATTTTCTAAGATAGCACTAAATGGTATCATTTAAGTGGAAACTGATATGTAAAAGTCATGCGGTATAGCTCGTAATTCGTTTAATGCGTGCTCCTACAAGGAACGGGGCAAACATGGTTTCAAGTCAAGTATTCGAGACAAAAACTTACTTCTACTTATAGACAGGTGGATGATACTTGGAGCAGAAAAATCTCCAGTCGATGGGTGAGCCGCTGATGTGACGACGTTACCTGAAAGTCGTCTCACGCTCAAAATGTGAAATGAGGGCATTGGCACCGAAGATTTGCGAAAATGAAACATCAAACGAGCGAATTTGTGGCAACCAAAGAGCATCGAATGAGACGAGTAAATGGATAGCGGATGAAGGGACAGGATGAGATTAGGACTGAAGCGACATTTAACGGATTGAGATCTAGGTAATCCAGATGAGAGCGTAGGCACCTCGTCTCATTGCCAGAAAATAATGTGTGTAATAATAGCTTCCCTGCTAGTGAAAAAGGCCTCAAGATTTTATCGCGCATCTTTTATACACAAACATGCAGAACCAGAGCCACAGTGTGAGGAGAGCCACGAGTCAGTAGTGATAACTTCATTAGACCACATATCCGCCATTTACGAGTTTAAGTTGTTGAGCCCATATTTGTTGTACTGCTTAGTGGAATCTTATATATAAAGCTGAATGTCTGTTTGTCTGTATGTATGTATGTATGTATGTATGTACGTATGTTCCGAATAGAAAATTCCATTTCTGAACCGATCCGGACCAAACTTGGCACACATACACTTCGGGCCCCGGCGGGTGTCATAGGCTACTAAAGTAATGGAAGATCCTGAAAACTAATATTGTGTTCGTAATCAGCATGCTCGATTACCCCCTGTGCAAAATCCCAGCCTCGCAGGTCAAAATTTACAAAAAATCGATAAAACCAATAAAAGTAATCGATAATTCTGAAAACTAATATTGTATTCGGAATCCCCATGCTCAATTCCCCCCTGTGCCAACTCCTAGCCCTGTAGGTGAACTCTGCAAAAAAGTCGATAAAAATCGGTAAAATCGACATCGATCGATAACGAAAAGTGGACTGTGACACCCGCCAGGGCCCGAAGTGTATGTGTGCCAAGTTTGGTCCGGATACGGCGGAGCCGGGTAAGCCAGCTAGTACAACTATAAAAATCGTCGGAGCGTTAGACCGCTGTGGCAGGAAAACAAATCGTGAGCAGTTTTAGGCTTCAGAGACCTTTCCTTTGTTTTCCCGTCATCCACTTATTTCAATGGCCTTAGCGCGTTGCCAAAACAAAAAAGAAAGCAAAGCTGGCGCGAGAGTAGTAGCTATGAGTATTCGTGATTGGAGAGAAATTTGGCAGATTCAGGTAGATATGAGGTCCTACCAACTGTTACCAAACATATTGCCGCTAAAAATTCAAAACAGACGATGTCATTTTTCTTCGGAATTTGCGAACACAAGTCGGCGATTTCAGGCGATAAATCTGCGCTCGTTACGAACGTTTTATTCAAATCAGGCAAAGAATTATTGCAGTTGTTCAATCCCCGGTCTAGGATTCTATAGGGAGTAACAGCAAGATCGTTTAAAGAGATCAATGACAGGATGCGTGGAGCAGCTTGTAATGGGCTGTATTCCATGCAAAGCGGATACTCCAGACTGCGTTGGGTTCGTCACGCCACGCTCGGAAGAATTCTTGAAAATATGGTTTTGTTGGGAAAACCTCGGTCCGCTCTTTCAGCAGATACTTTTTTGGTACCAAATACTTTTGATCATACTTTCTGATGCAAACGTTTTCTATTCCTGTTGCTGCACTAAAAATAGAAAACAAATTAAATATTTGGGAGTGAAAACAGTCTCTTTTAGTGAGTTGCAATTTTGTCGCAGAGAAATCATACAAATGAGAAAGAGATATTCTTCAGTTAAAAAAGGAGCTTTTGGTATATTGAAACTCTGATGAGCGCTACTTGAAATTGAGTAGCTACGTACTAGATTAAAAAGTCAGAAAAATTGCCGAAAATTCTAAGATCACCGAGTTGTGTGACATATTTCCATGTGTATCTTATGTGAGTGACAAAATTGCACACACGACACCGAAAGGTGTCAATCAAGTAAATTTTACCGCTCTTTGCTTGAGCACTCAGCACTTAGACTACGATGTAAGCCTCAGCGATCCTGGATAGGAATGCGGAATTATATCGAGGAAAGGCTCAGTTAACTTTGAATATCGATGTCAAAAGCTCATGAACTTTGGAGTTCGGTTGAGACAATTATGGTAGCTTACGCCCGAAGGCCTAATGAGTAGAAGAACGCTCATAAGAGCTAGCATAAGCGCTAGAACTGAAATGCATCACGAGCAATTTTGCTCCTGAGAGCTTAATGAGATGTTCCATTTAAGTGTAGACTAAGAGATGTTGTGAAACATTTCCAAACTTCAGGGATGAATAGGAGAAGAGTAAGCAGCATCCTGGTTATATCAAAGTTTCTATATCCTCATTATGGGATAGACTGGATTAAATTTTTGAGAATTATTTCGATTACTTATAGATATAAACAGGTCACTTGCACATTTTTGTCCCCCCCCCCCCTCCCTCCCCTCTTCGTTATGCCGGTGGCATTGCAAGGGAAAAGATGGACGTGAGAAACAAAACGAAACATCAACAAATAGAGAAAATTGCTATAGCGCATAGAATTTCATTAGGTCGTCAGGACCACATCCTATTTCATTATTTCTTTGCTCCTCTTTTTCGCTGAAACAAAGAAAATTTGTACTGAAACGCATGAGTGATAGATTTGATTTCAAATTTAGAGCAGCTTTGGCATATGCTCATATTACCGCAAGCACGTGCTCTCACAGGGGAAGGATACTTGGATGCCGTAGCCATTCATAATGATTTGTACACCAAAAAATGCGCTTTTGAATGCTGGTTCGTAGACTGTCTTTCATATCTGCGAAACGATAATCTGAATGGAGTTATGATTTTTTTTTCATTACAAAAATTGCGTTCCTGCGGAGGGTCAAAATCATCAATTAAAAAATTTTCTCTCCTTTCCAAATGCTGAGTATGATCCAGATAGTCTAAATAAATATTACTACGTCTAAAATTTTCTTCGGTAGCATCAAACGGTAGGCTAGATCAAATCTGGTGATTTTTACTATCCAAAAGTAGGCTAAATTTTTAAGGAAAAAAGTTCATAACTTTCTTCAAAAGATCGTTTCGCAGATTTCGAGCACAGCTTCAGAATCTGCATTCGAAGGCGCATTTTTTGGTATACAAATCATTAGGAATGGCCGCGGCATCCAACTATCCTTCCCTTGTCAGTAAGACAGACCATAATTATGAATTCGAGGTTCCAGTGACTTCTTAATTGAAGATTTATGTAGTGGAGAAAGGGTGAGCAAAACGGTGCGGCGACTCCTGCTGTCTTTTCCTGAAAATACCGTAATGAAGACTCAAATTTTAATGGGATTTTTAATATGCGATTCAAGGCAAGTTAGAGGTCGAACATGTTCCAGACAGCGAAAGAACAACGAACGAGATGATGGATACAACGGGACAGAGTGCTCATCCAAATGGGACAATTTAGTGGACTGGAGTCTGCAAGAGACAATGATTTGAGCATCAGCAGGAGTGACAACGTAAGCGATCCGCCTGAGTTGAGCAGAAAAAAACAGGGCTTCAAAAGCACAGAATTATTTGCTCTATGTAGTAGATTCTTAAGAGCCAGATCGAGCGCTAAATTCTTGCCGAGAAAGAAAATGTTTGAAACTGTAGAGCTTTTTGTATAGAGTTGTGCACCTACCAATGAAACAAATCACTATGAGTTCATATTAGGTTGGTCCGAAAGTTCTGTCCCACCATATTCAAAAAATCGTAACTTCTTCCCAACACAATGTTTTCGCAATAGTTAAACCGTATTGAAAACAGCAATTCATGCACTTTCTAGAAACGTCTTGGCTGCTATCTACTACGCTCTGAAAGCAGAGATAAAATTGGAAAAAGGAAATCACTTCAATTTCGGAATTAAGCAAGCCCGTTAAAAAATTCAAAACTGTGCCATAAAATCCAAAGCAGGCAGTATCCTAGACTATTTGACCCCCTCTTTCCAGCTGAGCAAAACTGGCGCTGATCGAGCTGTTACTTTAAAAGTTATGATTTCTTGAAAAAAATGTCAAAAAATCAATTTTCTCAAGAAACTGATTTTTTGGCATTTTTTCATGAAAATCATAACTTCTCTAGAAAAAGCTCCATCAGCGCGAATTTCGCTCATATAAAAAGAGGGGATCAGAAAACCTATGCTACTGGCTGTTTTGGATTTTATGGCACAGTTTTGGATTTTTTAACAGGCTTGCTTAAAAATTTCGAACTTGAAGTGATTTCTTTTTCCCAATTTTATCTCTGCATTTAGAACTTATTGTTAGTAGATAGCAGCCAAGACGTTTCTAGAAAGTGCATGAATTGCTGTTTTCAATGTGGTTTTATTCTTGCAAAAACATTGTGTTAGGAATAAGTTACGATTTTTTGTGGTCGGACAGAACTTTCGGACCAACCTAATACAAGGTCCTCCTGTGGCATAAGCATATGGTACTAATCACAGGAAATCTTTTTCATCTACCCAATCGCCTCAGAAATTATCTTTTCAAAAGCTACGCGAAATTAGATACATTACTTGCTGGAAGGATACGTAGAGGTATAGATAGAAGTAGAAGATATAAAAAAAAGTTGACATACTACAGTTCTACTACAGATTTTGGTACATGAATAGCTACAATTTTAACGATGAGGACGAGTTGCGGATATTTATTTGAGACACTGTATCGGCAGGAGAGTATAAAAATATTCAAGCTGTGCAAAACTATAGAGAAATAGCTAGACACATCATTAAACCAGCACAAATGCGAGCCTTCTTATTTCTAAACCTAACATAATTCACACTCGTTATCCGGACTTCACGCCTACAAAGTCATTCACTAGCGAACACATCAGTGTGCCATGAAAAAAGGATAAGAGTCTTTTTTTTCAACTAACGACGCGGCAATTAGTGAAAAGACGAGTAGATTGTCAGGTGTATTGTTGTTCGACAGCAGTTGCACTGTCGTTTTTCTTCCGTTCGTGCACAAAAAAAACAATAATGACAAAAGGTGATGGCAAAACTTGCCCCAACGTTTTTCGTTGGGGCAAGTTTGACGGAAGAGGGTGAGTATCGCCCGAGAGAAGATGAATACCTACACTCTTTGACTTTTGAAATTGCTTGCATAGTTCAAAAAGCTTCGTTTCGGGTCGTCTGCGAATTGCACATCGTCCCATTCAGGCTCTGACGACGGCGAAGTGGCCGTAAGCCAATAAAAGTCTATAAGCGGTTCTGGCTCAATAACACAAAACAATAAGACAAAACTTTTGTAGCAGATCTTCCCATAGATACCGGCCTCTCAAGTACATTTTCGACAGTCTTAGGTCCCATTGCAAAAGTGAAGTTTTACTGAAAAAGAAGCAGTGCAAGTGCGGATTAGTTTGAAAGTATCCAAAGTCAAACAAGAGAGTAGATCATTCAAGAAGAAATAGTGGCTTCAGCGTATTTTCGTGCAATTACACTCAAAAGGTGAGGAAATTGTACGAAAAGTTGCACTTGTATATCTTGAGGGTGTGACCACGACTGATTTTGCACAAAATTCTTCAGCGCTGCAAGGCAAGTGTACTGTACTGTATCCCTCTTCAAATTTTTGAACTAGACAATTATTATATGAACCAAGCACAGAATCATTATTCAGTTTCGGAGCGCAAAACGATAATTGCATTGATCCTGAAGACAACAATAGCTCAATATTCTAGACAAAAACCGCTCGAACGATGGGCCAGACACTACGATTGCGCACTCGAGGAAAGCAACTCTGTAACGAATGCTAAAACGGAATTACTCAAATTGCTTGCAAAGCTCGAAATCTGATACGAACCCGTTCATTAGTAGAATGAAGAGCGAACGCTTAGAGTCACGCGAGCGAGTGGACAATCAGGAGAACAAGTGACACATCTATGGTAACTTTACACCAACAATGGTTATAGTTTTCGAGAAAGAAATATCGCAGATCTACACAAACTTCAAAGCGAATTTAACGTTGGTAAGGATATATCTCAATTCGTAAACATGGCTAGCCGAATTTTGCAAATTTATTAATATAAAACCAGAAAATGGGTTATGCAATAAATTTGGTATCGTCAAAAAAACAAGTCTTGAGATCTACGCTTTCTGCCCAGACAGAAACTGGGGTTGAGAGAATGTTTTTTCGAAATTTATGGTTTTTACAAACGTGACAAAAAAAATGCCTCATTTCTACTCTACGTATTGCCTTTTATATGCATATATATTGAGTATGCCAGTTATGTTCACATCAATATTGTAACAAGAAAGGATTACAAACAGAAGTGAGAGGAGCTTTGCAAGAACTAAAGATAGAAGTATTCTGCAAGATGTTAGCCTCTACAGCGATTACAAGTACTCAGAAACAGATGTGACCAATATGACTTTCGAACAGCTCTTTCTAATAAGTAATTTTTAATCTGAGGGCCTCCTCCTCTTCGTACTTTACTTTCTCTGAACATCACATCGACAGAGCGAAATCCGGAAAGAAGGCAAATTTGACAAATCTTTGCGCTATAGTGTTGGAACAGACATCATAAGGGAAAAAGTTTGAATACAAAGGGTAGATAGATATTCTCACGCTAAATCCGTAAAAATTCTCCTTCAACAGAAAGAGTGATTAAAGACAAGTTGCACCATTAAATTATAAGTGTAACTGAGAAAAAACTGCACTTGGCCAGCGTAGGCTGAACCTAATTTTCAGCCATCAAAGAAAGAAAATTGAATGAACTCGCTCGTGAATGTGGTTGCGCTATAATATTAGGTCGTTTCAAAAGTAATTTCGCTTTTTTCAAACTAGCGCCACATTCGATGCAACAAAGATTTCTAAGAGATCTTGGAGGCATTCGATACAGAATTTCATTCTCTTTCTAATGGTTATGAAAATGTTGCAAAACAATCAATGAGCTTTCAGAAAATAACCAAAACCTGCGACCCATGCTTTTTTAAGATGGTCAAGCTTCACAATTTTTTAAAACTTTCATATCAATCCTCAGAAGAAGTTCACGTAACGATTCGATAGAGTAAACCTCGTAGAATACAGTGCTACTTTTTTCTCTTTCTCATAGCTCGCCGTAATTTTTTAAAAGATTTTTTAATAGAGCCATCGGATTTTGGCAGGCCCACCTCAGCCACAATCGCAGCAAACATCATAATTTTTCGGAATTTGAGACCACCAAGACTGTACTTTGAGTTAGCACTAACTTTGCAAAGCAAGTGAGGGTTTACGGGTTCGAAATATCAAATTTCGTGATTTTCAGGTAAAGCATGAGGCTCCTTGAAAAAATGAATTGTGATGATTTTATCCCCGAAAACTAAAAGAATCGGAAACAAAAATCACCTGTTAGAAAGAAGAGAAGATGCTGCGTCGAATAGTCTCCGAGCTGCTCTTCCTTTGATGTTCTACAAGGATTTAGCTGCCCAAGCATGAAAATCGGTAGCATCAGTTAAAATTCTGTTTAAAATGTATGACAAGCTATGGAAAGGAGAAAAAAGTAGTTTTGCATTTTGTATGGTTTGCTCTATCGAACAGTTACTTGAACTTCCTCTGAGGTTTGATGTGAAAGTTTTAAAAAATTGTGGAACTAGACTATCTCAAAAAGCATGGGTCGCAGACTTTGGTTATTTTCTGAAAGCTCATTGACTGTTTTGCAACACTTTCATAACCATTAGAAAGAGAATAAAATTCTGCATCGATGCTTTTAAGATCTCTTAGCAACCTTTGTTCCATCTAATGTGATGCCCGTTTGAAAAAAGCGAAATTACTTTTGAAACGACCTAATATATTCAGGGGTATAGCGTAAGCTTTCACAAACTTTTTCTTGCTTGAAAAAACCTTGTTTTTTTCACGAGACTATTTACTCTTAGTAGTTTGTAGAATGATAACAGTAAATTACTTTTGAAGTGACGGCTTCTTTATTTCAATCTCATTAAGGGTGCAAGATACTTAGTTTGTTCATACTTTGAAAGTGTCTTGAATCATAGAGGTGTGCAAGAAACTTGATTTTGCTTGTAGATAATCGAAGGTTTCAAAAAAATTCAGGATACTGCTACTGAACTTTAGGTTCGAATTACAGCAAACTTGCGCTCTCATGTTCGCTGGATCAGAGCGGAGTCTACTGTGTGCTATAGATCAGCTCTGCCGATGCTACTTGCGTATCTAACTGACCATGAACCCTGTAGCTATGTTGTGGCAAATCTTTCGGGTAGGTAAGTTACGTTCTCCAGAAGTTCTTTTTCATGACACTGATGTTTCTCAAATGAGATATGTGCATGGGAATGTGTCCACAAGAGCGATATATTACACATATCTTTCTTGCAATGCAAGAAAATTGATTGTACATGATTGCAACCAAAAAATTTCTTGTCATCATCTTTCAGAAGGTACATACTTCAGGAATTGAGTTTGTAAACTATTCGCTAGAAGAAATAAAAAAAATAGAGTATAAATCAGAGAAAGGATGTCGTATTTCGCACGCAGGCATTCACATACAGTCGAGTAAATTTCCTGCTTAACATAGTGTCCCTGCAGACGCGACAACGCTGGGGCCTCAATAATTGCCTGACGAGTTCCCGAGCTAGTGTTTTTCAGTGTTTTCTTTGCTTATTCTAAGCTTTTCAGGTGATTCGTTGCTGATAAAGAAGAAGAGAGTAAGTTAGAGAGTGGTTTGTTTTCTGAGAAGTTCTATCATCTCATATTCACAGATATCCACGTGGAAGTAGTTCGTGTCAGCTCCTTGTTTATTTTTTGTCACCATGTCTCTTTCTTCTTGTGAGGTACTTCTTTGAACGCTAGTGGATTTTTACGATTGACTTATTGTCTCTATCACATGAAATATTTGATTAAAATACTATTTCTTATGGACGAAAGCCGAAGTTGCTGCAAGACAAGCCCACTAGCGTTTAAAGGAACGCCTCACAAGAAGGAGGAGTTCTGAAAGAAGTAACAGGAGAAAAGAATATGACAAAAAAATAGACAAGAAGCTGACGCGAAATGCTTCCACGTCGATATTTGTGAATATGCGATGATAGAACTTCTCATAAAACAGAAACTACTCTTTAACTTACCCTTTTCCTCTTTATCAGCAACGAATCAACTAAAAAGCATGAAACGAGCAAAGAAAACACTGGAAAACACTAGCTCGAGAACTCGCAAGGCATTTATTGACGCCCCAGCGTTGTCGCGTCTGTAGGGATACTATATTAAGCAGGAAATCTACTCGATTGTAAGCATGATTTACGTGGAAGTGAAGATAATGGCCCGTAGTAAAGCTCTATCGATTGAGTTGAGCTCAACTTGACCCATCAGTTGAGCTTAGGTCAGGTTAGCTGATGACTGCCCACCTTCCTATGCTATAAGCATGGCAAGTAAACTGATAGTTGGCCATCTGTCACGTGCTGCAGTCAACTGTTCCACATCCGTTCACGTTGAGTTGAACTGAACGTCGAAGGATGGAGAGGAATGCAAATAGTGTGCAAAGGAGGGGGCGCAGACAAGACTCCCGTAAGTTGCTCCTGAGTAATCTACGATACACATCAGTCTGCCAAAAATGCAGACAAAATCGGCGCAAAACTGCACAACCGCGCCCGAAAAGGAGAGGATCGATGAACAGCTGATTTCGGCGAGGAAAACAAAAAAAACAAATTCTCCTTTTTTTGTAAACCTTACTGATCTTTTTTCACTAGCTGTCCAAAACAAGAACTCATTCATTCATTTCATTGAATGCTGCAACCATTTCGTTTTTTCATAAAAATTTCATCACAAGTTTTGTTTTTGTTTTGTCCGTGCATTTGCTAGGCGAAATTCTTGATAGCGGTCATCATCGATTGCGAAAGTGGCCGCTATCAAAGATTGCCCGGCGATGCATCAAAAGGTGTGGCGCTAGACGGATTCGAACCGTCTGACCAGACCAGCTCAAGTGCTTTCTTTTTCAAGAACACACTCGATTGTAATGCCTTGGAAGCGATCCGCATCCAGATTAATAGCTCGCCGGATGCTAGACTGAGGCGTGATGAGATCAACTCCGGTCCGCGTCGAGAAAGACGCCCTGATGGGGGGTTTACTACGGGGCCAATATGAGAGCCTTTATTTGCCAAAAACGGGAGCTTTACTCCGTCCTATTAAAGGCACCGTCCACCCAAAGTGAGGGTTCACGAGATTCAATGGCATGCTAATGTGGGCCCTTACACTAGGCCAACCCTCAAGTTTCCCCGCAAAAGATTGTTTCCGGAGCGAGAAATCCGCTCTGGAAGTTGCGTGTTACGTGATCCAGAGGTGGTCACTCCGCCCATTTTGCAGCTTTGGGGGCTGCGGCGCTGATATACGCCGGGCGATAACCGCGCCGCAGCCCTGCAAACTGCAGTTCCACCCGTCCCGCTTTCTCCAAAATAGGGGTTTTTGGAATTCTCGACTTCATATTCGAAATCAGGGCCTTCAGAAGGCCCGGAAGCGACAAAAACATGGAAGTCGAGTATTTGGGTGGACGGTGCCTCTAAGGGATTAATCCTAAAGTATACAAACATTTCTTCAACATTTTCGCAACTACAAATCAAGAAAAAAGTAATTCTAAGTTGAAAAGTGATTTTAGCAGCACTCCACTCCCACATTATGCAAAACCACCCTAGGATGATACTATGTATATACGCAATCTTCGCAGTTCAATTTAAGCATGAAAAATCGGACAGAAGCGTCATTATCTTAGTTCCAGTCTATTATAATCTGCTAGAATGAAAAAGGGGAAAATTGAAGTGAAAAGTGCTATGCTTAATGAAGAGTTGAGGCTCATATCGATACTCAACCCAACTTTGCACATACTAGTAGAAGCAGAAACTATGTCTCATTCGTTGTTCGTGAAACCTCGCCGATTTAAATGAAAGTTCAAATCGTTTTTCTGTGAACTGGCGCGCCTGATTTACCGCTTTCGGGCGATAAATTTGGCAAAGGCGAACGAATAATAGCTGCGAACATCCATTCAAATCAAGGGAAGAATTATGGCAGTTGCCCGTGCAGTTCGTGTGTCCGTGTCTTACAGCATAAGGTTGCGAATTTGGGGATCATCCAAAATGAGGAGTTGTAGCTTGCAGTGGAGACTCTGCATATTACGAGCTGATGCTCTAAACCGCTTCGCGCTTTCAATTTTCTTGCCATATAACTTTGGGAGTTAATAAAATCTGTCAGAAACTTTCGTCACACCAGTCGAAGTGTGTGACTGGCACATCTTCGTGTATATCTTGAGTGACGAACAGCATTAGCTACACTGAAAGGTGTCAGTCAGATAGAATTTTGGCGCTCTCAGTTTGAAAAGTGACATCGAGGGTGCTAAAGATGAGAAAAGGTAGTAAAGCAGCTATTGTTCCCCGAAAAATTACAAAAAGTTACTGTGCAGTCCGAACCACTGCTACCAAATTTTGACTACAAAAACTATTGAAATTGCACTTCATTTGTTTTACATTCAGTGTGAAAGAGATGACTGTTAAAGAGCATACCCATCTTACTGTGTATTATCGCATTCTTCCCAAGCTCTGTGTCAATCACGGCAAATAGGATTACCACGTCCATTTTCAGGAATACAAGAGCGTCCGAGGTTACTACAGTTACGAAGACTACGAAGAGAATATAAGAAATATGAAAAACTTTTGATAGTGCTTATCTTTCGAATTTATCTTCTGAATAAGACGATAAATAAACTCTCATATCTGATAGAAATTATGAAAGTAAAGTTACATTTTACAGTCTTAAGTTACTTTTTTTGATGGACTTTAGTATATTTTTAGCCCATTGGAAAGCCCAGAAGTGCAACTCTAGTTTGCTAGGGACCGCAGAATTCGAATAGCTTTTTTTCGGAATAATGTGAAAAATCTCACATATTCCATTGTATATCCTGTTTCAAGTGCAAGACAGCATACACAAGTAAAAACATTCGACAATTTGGATAGGAGTAAGCGGCAGATTTGTACTTAGTTTAGTATACTCGATCTTCAGCATAGCTGAAATTATGAGGATAACGCAGATTCGAAAGTCTACGAAAAAAGGAATTTAAGAGGAATTTTTGACGAATCAAGATTACAGCACGCAATTATGAAAATGTCAAGCTTGAGACGTGATATTTCCCAAGAAAAAGAAGATTTATCAGTGTGCATTATTATTATCGTTATCACAGGATGTTAAAGACAACATAAATATACTCTCACTTCCGAAGTTTTCTGGGAGACGATTGCACAGGGAAATACTGTGATAGGTAGCGGTAGAAAGCAAATGAAAATGTAGCCTTTCTAATGATTCAAAGTAGGCTTAGCTAATATAAGTGAGTTTGGTTATTTGAAGTGCTGGCTCATTAATGGCCCTTGCAAATATGTAATTTAAGTATTTCTGAAAAAAAAACTTGTAGTACAAAAATTTCGTAGTGAAAGTAAAGTACAAAAATTTGAGCAGGCGTGCGGACAAGAGCATGTGCGGGCTTAACCCGCCTTCTCCCCCATTTGACTCGCGAACCAAGTGAAATTCATCAAGCTATCATCTCGCGTTAGACGTTACTAGGTTGGATGCATCGTCAGATGGTTATCTTCCACAATTTGAAGAGATTCATCACTGTCTGCTGCAATGCATTCCATGAGGGATGTCCTGACGGACAGATTGACCAGAGATTACTGCACTAAGTTCATAAATTGGTATGTGTTGTTAGAATACCCTGCTACTGCCGGGAAATCATTATCATTATCATGTTGATCTTGCCTAGAATTTGGTATAGGCGAGAAGTTGAATTTTGTTAAAATCATATTTTGCTACATTATAAAAGTATATTGTGAAACACTGAAAGGCAATCTAGGATGGATGGAGTAATGAATCAAAGTTATCTTTGGTTATTTTTTGATATTTCCTGGTGACCGAAGTTTATAAGGTCCACGAGCCAAAAGACAATCTCGGAAATGCAAGAATAGCTACCAGCAAGCAAACAACAATCTGCAGATATTAGGTACTATGGGATGGATTATGCGATTGCGTTTGCAAATATTGCACTATGCAAGAATCACCACCTCTTTTGCACTTTGCAGGTTCCTGCTACTATCTGCGTACATGGGCTCTCTTCGATGTATATAAAACATCGGGAATTGAGAATGTACTTGAAGACGTAAAGAATGCTGCAGGAATAGATTGTTTCGGAACTCGAACTACTCAGACAATTATTGCGAGCACCCGCGGCCCCTAACGGTGTCCTTTGGCGGTGCGCGGGCGTCAAATTCTTGCACTGACCATCTGCGGCCCTAGATTTATTCGCTTGGCGACCCGCGGCCCAATGTTGTCATTACGGAAAGGCCGCGGGCCTCAAATATTTTATCGGAACACCCGCGGCCCAAGAAAAACCACAGTGGCGAGCCTCGGCCCTTACAGAACTCTTTGCATATTGTAGTTTTCGGGCAAGCCCTGGCCCTCTAGGCCACGGCCCGACATAACGACTCTGGCGAGCCCCGGGCCTTGCTGGATGCCGCAATTCTTACACGTTGTAAGAGAAAACGTTACTTGCGTGAGATACGGTGCGGTGATAGAGCTACCCTCCAGATTTGGTCGCAATGACAAGCCAAGTTCTGATCGTCGAAAGTCTCTTGGATCACACAAGTAGAGCCCTCGATTGGGTCTTAGGGTTGGAGCCTTGATGGGAAGAGGTGTGAACCCTTTATTTTTGTGTAAATTGCGGCCTTTATGCTAGACCGGAAGTGGAAACGGCTCCTCAAAATCTTTGCTATCGAGTACCGTGTGCCTATCGGGCCACCGGCGGGTGCGGATCGCGCATTTGTCGGGCGCTTGTCGGGCTATACGATGGTATCATTCGGGCGCTTGTCGGGTCACCCGCGGGCACTGTCGGGCGCTTATCGGGCACTTATCGGCGCGCCCTCGGGATGGGCGTGGCGTCGCCCGTGGGTGGTCGGCGAGTGCTCGCCATGATTGCTTGAGTATGTGCTTAAACGGAATCATAAAAAAAACACTATGATCTGACCGTTTTCGAGCAATCAATTAGGAGCTTCAGAATTGTCTTGCTTAAAGAGTCAAAGGCTACGCATACTTTTTATCTGAGAAATTGCAGTATATTTTGGCTCAGATACAAAGCCTCAATTACCGGACTTCTAGAACCTCACTGAATGGTTGCACTCAGACTCAGCATGCTTCCAATCATAACAAACAAATAGTCTATTTGTAAAAAAAAAGTGAAAAAAAGTAGCAGTTGCGTTTTTCTCACTGGCATTAGCTATTGTTGCTCAGTTGGTTGCAGGATGAATAGAAGTGTGTTGAGATTTAGAAGAAAAGTGTGCTGTTCGAATGACATTTAGCGTTTCTACGTCATGCACATAAAACTCATTGCAAAGTAAGGTGCAGTTTTCCTTTGTGCACTATGTACCTCTATGTTGGAATTGCCTCGCTTCACAGCAAGTTACAAACTTTCAACTATCATATTGACACTAAACGTAGGCTAAGAGGGACTAGTTAAACATGGAAGATATACAGAAAGCGAACAAATAACCAAAGAGGACAAAAGACGAAGGTTTTTGTTCATTTGAGCCAATTCTACCATTCCCTTTATGGGTGGGTTCATGGTGCATGTGGGTTCTATCTGCAGGCTTTTTGAAAGACTATGCAATGCCAAAGAAAAAGCTTCTAGAGTATCCAAGGTTTGCTACGGGTGGCTAAATTGCTTTTGCTGAAAAATACTGAATAAGCACTTTTCCGGGCATCATTAACTTTTGCAGTGGTGATAATTGCAGTATTTCACGTTGAAAGGTCTACGAGTGAGAGGGAAGAGGTGAGTGAGGGCCTGGAAAGCGCCCCTGGATTTTTTGATTTGCGGATCTATTTCGAGGCGTATAGCATCATATCAGCTGACTATCGTATATATGTTTTCCTGCATTTGAAGTTTACTATGATGTTTTGGTTGCTTTGTAAAAATAATATAAAAGGCAAAATTTAAAAATTTTTGACCAAAACCTATTTGATAGGCGGCATAAGGTACAAGAAGGTAAACGGTCACACTATCCTCTAGCAGTCTCATCTCCTAAAATTCTATTAGGTTGAACACTAAGTTTTGCAACTGGTCTCATAACTTCCCTCTCACTCAACATGGTGCACTCAAATTTTGCCACTGTGTTGGTTATTGCGTAAGCTACAAGCGCAGCTGCTGTCCTCCCAAATTTTGCCGTCGCAGTGAGGGTTACGGTAGCTGTATGGTATAAAGGGGAAAAATTCAAAGTTTGACGGATTTGGCTGAAACTTGGCATAGGAGTGTTATCCGACATGCTGATCACGAAAACGATAGTGAAATTCCGTGAAAAGGGTTTTTTTGTAAGATTACTGTAGGTGTACGATATGAGGTCTCACCCTAAACAGGGAAAATGGCGTTGATTCAACGAATGAATAAAATATTCGCGTTCGGTAGGTTAAATAACCTTACTAGTGAAGTCTCGGAGGAATTTGAGCTTCGGACTCTTTAGTCATTGACGGTCGTCCCCAGCGGCTCTTGCGTACATCGACTCGTTCGAATTTATGAGGATGCCAAATCTCGACATGCCCCTATATTTTGTTTCTTTCTTAATAGGCCAAAGGAGTCAACCTCCAGCAATGATTTATAAACGAATCCGGATTAGTGCGCATGGTCTAGGCTGCCAAAGGCTTCATTTTAGCTTGAAACCTCAAAAATTCTCAAATATGTATGCATGCTTTACCTAAGCCAAAGGTGACATATTCGAATAGTGGGTGTCCAACATTTCGGACAGCGCTTGCAGTGCAGCATCATTCTTAACATTAGTGTACAATGATGTTACGTCAAACGACTCGATGACACTGTTCTGACTAACATTCAAATCTCGCAACTGTTTCACAAACTGAAAAGTGTTGGACAAGTGCGATGGTACCTTGGCGAGTAGCTGGCTTACGATCTTGTTGAGAAACCACGAAATTCTATCCGTGGGCCCGCCAACACAGCTGATTATTGGGCGAATTTTAAACGTTTGCGGTGACAAGGAGCGGATCCCGCTCGCTGTCAACTTATGAGTTTTCACCAGATGGTAAAACACAGGGCAGTTTGGATTTTCTAACTTCAACCTACTTATCAATCTATCATCTAACCTGCGGATTTTCCCACTCGAACCCAAACTTCTTCAGTTTTTTGCATTGCATCTGGAAATCTCGTTTGTTTGAGCGCTGATATACCGTCACATCGGAAAGGTGCATCTTTGCAATTTCCCTATCTAATGTTTGCGGCATAATAACAAAGTCACCACCCTTGTCACTTACTGAGACGCGAATAGATTGCTCTTTTTGGAGCTCGCGCACTTCTTTAAAGCCCTGCCAGTATTCCTGCGTTAAATTGCTGTGGCGCACCTGCTCATACCTATGCAATACTTTCAAGACTTCAGTCGAAAGCAAGCGGAATTTTGTATCGACAGAGAGCATAGGTCCTGGTTCTTTATAGAATGATCGAGATAACGGCAAAGATGATAGTTGTAAGTTGACCGTGGGTTCAACTGTGGGTTACTTTCTTTTTTAGCTTTGAGCCTTAGCGTATCACGTAATCTCAACAGACCTCCCATTACTCGGCGACAAACGTAGGCAATGATATTTTGCGACGGTGAGAAGGAAGGTCCGAGACTGAGAAATTTTGTAGCGCTTGCTGATAAATGAACGTTACCAATAACGGTGACCCTTGCACTTTCAATTTCATCTTGAGCTGAACTTTCTGGGAATCGGTGGTCTTTGGTTAGGCAATCGTGAACATCGTAATGTTTCTCATGTAGTGAGCCTGAAAGTTCGTCGTACTTTTTGCGAAGCCTTGTTTGGCTCTAGACCGAATCAAGCCGCAGATATACTTCGATTCACTCTCGAGCCTCCTCCATACATCTTGCGGTAGAAGACGTTTACAACATGACTCTTTGGCATTACATTTCAATAATGTGCTATACAATCCTCTGTTTTTCTTTGATTACAATCTTCAACCAATTCCGGTACAAACTTGTTATCTTCGGATCATTTTCAGAAAAACCGAAAGCACATCCCAGTTTCTTTTTTGAAATGAACGCAGGCAGAAGGTTGTTTCGTCTGCATCGTTGAAGGAAGTTTACGGACTGACGGACTGCAGCTGCTCGTTGCCGTAGCGAGAGAGCCTCGCGTACGAGAAAGACCAGGTGTGGCGGGGTATTAGTCAGTAAGTTCCAAGATCTCTCTTCTCTAAGTAAGCCTGCGAACGGTAGCGGTAGTCAAATTACAAAAAGAAACGCCAGCAAAGTTCTTTTCTGCGTACCATTCATCTGCGACGAAGTCAGTACGGCAATCAAACAATGCATAGCCAAAGCGTGAAAGCTTTGGCGCCGTTCATACGTTGAGCGTCGGCGACATGCTAAGCGAACAAAAAAGTCATGTCAATTTGTCTCACGTCAATTTTATATCCTGATTATGTCCTCTTTGATACGCCGAAAACATGAAATGGTCACAATATGTCAGGTAAGGTGCTCGATACGTTTAAAATCGAACTGTCAATTAATCAGTAAAATTCAGTCTTCCAAGCAGAAATTATTTGCTAGCTTCTGCTCGTTGAGATCTCATTCCCTACTCAAATGAAGCCAGTTGTGTTGCAGAAAGTGACACTCAAGCTGAAGAACAGCCTAAAAGTTAAAAATGCTGCCTCAATACACGTAAGTATGACCTCACATTATAAGCAAATTTTTAAGAAAATCACAGGTTAAGCTGACTAGATTACCTAGGCGGTGCTCATTCAACATATATAACCTGGATAAGAAAGGTAACCGCAACGGTCATAGTTAACTTTGTCATTGAACAATTGAAAGAACTACCGCATTCTGTGAACCGCCGCCTGCATATCCGGGAGAAGCAGAAACGGCGGAGGTACGACTGATGTGTAAGAGATTGTTGACGGATCCATCGGATGCAGTATGACTGACAGATTTGACAAAATGTAATTCACCGACTTTGATCCAAAAAAAATTATGCTAATCGAAAAAACCTTCGACACTTATGTTACTCTTTGCCTGTCAGTTTCAAAATTTTGAATGTTCATCCATATGTTTAAGGCGCATATTATTCAAAAACTGACATCAAAGGACGCCGTCTAAGAAAACTACGTTATTGATGAATTCAATTGTGAAATCTTTTTGAGTAGAGTATTTGACTCGTTTGGAATCGAGAAGGAACAGCATATGTATAATAGCTCAGTCCCGAAGAATATGCTCAAAACATAGAAATTCAGTGTGTTTTGGGTATAAGAGGATGTTGCTTCTGGCATGAAAATAGGGCCCAATACTTTCACTGGTAATCGATTTCGAAAACAACGAACGAGAGAAAAAAGATGTGCCGGTGAGCTTCGAGCTACTTCGCGAGATGATTCAGGAATAATCCAGACGCAGAAAAAGCCAGATAGGAATCACCAAATGACACCTCAGTTAACAACATCCCGACAACTGTCGATTTTGCACCATGGAGAGGGGGATACTAATTACGATGTTTTTTCTTAGCCGAACAATCTATGAATGTCGTAGATTATTGAATCGCAGGGCTAACCAGCGATTTATAGAGATTGCACATATCAACCTTCGATTTGCGAGACCTTCGGCGCCTTGCCATATGTTCAGTACAGATGCCAAGCCAGTAAAAAGAGTAGTGTTTAACGACAATCCTCATGTGAGTTTGCAGCCTGAGTGACCATAGAACATGAATTATTAAGTACGCGGTTTTTTCCAAGAATGTGCTTTTGATTTGCTGCAAAGAATTACTCTTTACTTACCATTGACACTTTCAAAAACTTATACGATAGTTCTACCTAGAATGCTCTCGTTGAATGCAAGAAGTTCAGTGAACACTGAGTCCAGGGAATTCAATTGATTAATGCAGGTGTCGCGATCAGCTGGTGATCCGCCACCGAAGAGATCACGCATCGATTTTGGCGCGGCTATTGGCGTCTCGGACGTCATTCGAAGTCCGAGCCTCACCGGCGGTCGGTGAGCAACGTCTTCAGTAATCCTTTTTTTCCATTTTTTTTTTCTCTTGAACTCACCACGATCTCGTTTTTGCGATTTTCGTCCTTGTTCTCTGTTTATTGTTAACACGTTGACGACCGCGCCATTTTGGGCGAAACTCCCACTAACGTTCCTTCGCGCATTTGGCCCGTGCATACGCGCGGATGCACGAAAAATTATGTGGGAGTCCTTTTGACGCTTATCCATAAAACATGTGAACTTTGTTCAGAGATACATGTATATCACAGAGCCTTACCAGAACTTACACAAATCAAGGTTTTTGCGTGGAATTTTCCTCCCAATAACCGCGCAATCGCTATATTGAAGGAATTTCTTTTCAAAAGAAAAACGCTGTAATACCAGGTATTTTTTGCTTGATTCATCCTTTTTTGCTTTCAAAACAGCTTTACAGAGTTTTAACCTTCTCGGAAAAACGTAATTAGCATGTGTTTACCTTACCAAAAACCGACTGATTACCCAATTTTGCGGCCCAAACTTCTGAACAGCTGCCGCGATGCCCTGTGTTCTGTAAGACTACCAGGCCACCAGTAGTATTACTGCATAGAAGTTACCTCAAAACTTTTCGTTTACACCTAAAAAACTAGCGTGCATATGCGCGGATGCACGAAAATGCTAAACGGGAGTTAGGGCGTGCATACGCGCGGATGCATACGGTCGTCAACGTGTTAATGAATCTGTGTTTTATTTCTTTTGAGTAAAAGCTCTCAGCGGTTTCGGCCGTAATTGTATCAGAATCTCACATGGGGGCCGAACCGGCCGTCTGAGGCTACACAAAGAAAGACACGGAAAACGCTTAAAAGCGAGACCAGAACAGGGACTATTGTAATTCTCGTGCGATTGTCGCGCTGTGAACCGATAAACGGAAAAGCCACGAAAGGCAATGATCGAATCGATGGACACGGGAAAACCCGAAAAGCAGGTAAGTGCCTGCATAGCAGAGGACGAAATTTTTAGTGAGGTTGAGTGCATGATTGCGAGTATACCTGAAACGCTTGCTTCAGAACTCGATGAGCACAGAATAGCTTACAAGTTTAGAGACTCACCCGAGAATGAAATAGCGCAACTTGTAGAGAAAACAAAAAGCGCGCTGGCAATTTTGAAGACAAAATTGGAAAGGAAGGAATGTCTGGGGGACAAATTAGGGAAGTCCTATTGAAGAAGGGGATAGAGTCCGTAGAGGACTTAGAAGAATTTATATCTACTACAGAGAGAGACAGTGGATTAGTAACAGAGCTATGCGAACTCTTAGATATTAATGTTTTTCAGATAAAAGAGAAAGTACAGCAATTGAAGGCAGAAGTGCCCGGAGAGGGAAAAGGCCCAAATGAAGAGAATAAAAGTACGAATCAAGGTAAGAGCAAGATGGCTGAAAACAAAAGAGAAAATTTCGCTTTGAGCGCTCTCGCAGATCTTCCGAACAAGAGGATTGGTACGCTTTACGAGCCGCGCTTGAATCCGCATTTCCAGAATTGGGAAGAAAACGGAAGGGAGCCGGAAATGGCAGGTCAGAGTCTTTTAACATTTCTAGAGGCTTCAACGTGCGTAGATCCGGGAGCTTTCAGAGGTAAAACAAATGAGAATTTTGATGAGTTCCTAAGAAGGTTCCGTAGGAAGTACGGGAAGGTGGTCAAAGAGGACCTAACCCTAAAAGAAATACTAGTAGACGACCACTTAGGGGGAGAGCAAAGAATTTGTACCTAACCCTACCCAGAGATGTAAGGGAATCAACCTTTGAGGTGGTAGTGCAAGAGTTAGGAAAGGCTCTTGGGGTAGACTCTACGGCGGCGAGACTTAGGGCCCTAACGGAAATGAGGAACCTGAGGTTAAGGCCGGGGCAAAGCGTGGTAGACTTTTGCATAGTGCTAGAAAGACTAGGACGCAAAGCAGACCCGGAGGGGAGTCCCGAAAATAAGTCTATGGAATACGCAATGATCTTGTTAGAAAATCTCAAGCACTGGCCGGAACACCTCCAGCTGCTGAGAGTATTACATAAAAAAAGACCAACACAAGCTTATGAGAAAATCAAGGAACTGGCCATTAGCATAGAGCAATCCTTGGAAGTGTTCGGCAAGGGGAGCTTTAAGCATGAAAGGGGTTGGAAGAATAGAGCCCGCGACTATACACGAGTGAAAGAATACCAAAGCCGACACCAGTGGGCACAAGCAACACAAGCGTCCTGAGTAGGGAGGAGAATGTCATGCAGCCGCAGGAAGAGGCGGCAGACAGATATGACGGAAAAGAATGGAGAAGTAAAAAGCGTAAGAGCCATGCCCGAAAGAACGGAAACGTTAAACCAAAGCCAAGATAAAGCAACAGGCAATCGGGAC
Organism: Cylicocyclus nassatus; assembly: GCA_958299035.1. Taxonomy (NCBI): domain Eukaryota; kingdom Metazoa; phylum Nematoda; class Chromadorea; order Rhabditida; family Strongylidae; genus Cylicocyclus; species Cylicocyclus nassatus. The sequence continues at coordinate 26,793,298 of CATQJL010000223.1, read as the reverse complement.
TTTATGGAAAAGGCGAACGAACCAAGGTGTTATTATTGTGCAAGGTATGGGTTTAGCGAGATCTTGCCCAGAGAAACACAATAGCCGACAGAACCGTGCCATTACACAAAACGAAGAAAGTATGGCTCCATTCACTTCACTGATCCACCGAGTGAAAGCCATAGGAGTGATAACACAATGTAAGGAAGGACAAAGGATTGAAGTAGTGGGCAAACGAACCCTAATGAAGGTGAAATTGCTAAGATGCGATGTGGAAGCGCTAATCGACACAAGGTCGATGATCAGCATAATACCATTCAGGTGCTAGCCGCAGCGTACGAAAGAGGGTACGATGCGGATTCCTTGGAGCGCATCCAGGAAAACGGCATGAACATCGTCTACGATGCATCTAGCAATGAAATAAAATTTTTGGGAGGAGTAAGAATTCCAACCGCGATACAGGGAGGTAGAACAGCGCAAGTAGCATTCTACATCTCCGAAGAGGATAGTTTAGAGATCTTGCTAGGTACCAATGCTTTAGAAAGTTTAGGCATTAGTATAGCACTTCAACCCGAACGCCAAAAACAGGGAGGTCACCCACAAGAGCAGGAGACGGTGGTCAGGGTAGGAAAACGAGTTATAGTCCCGTCGTATGGAATAAAGTTAGCAACGGCGAATTGCGTCACGGAAAGTGAAGAAGGTGTATTGTGGTCTAAAATAAAGGGAGTGACAAGTGGCGTATACAAAATAACGAATGAAACGATAACCATACCCGTGCTTAACAGCGAAGAAGCCCCACTGATTTTGCGTAAAGGTGACGAGCTAGGCGAGCTGACCAAAGAAAGATGGATAGAGAAATGGGAGAAATTCACCATGCCGGACCATGGCACAGTAGAGATGGAGAAGAACGAGAAGAAAAAGCTACTTTGGGAGCAAATTAAACCGAACCAAGAAGAAAACGAATTTGAAAAAGAACTACAAGATATACTAGAGGAATACATCGGTACGTTTGCAGTGAACGATAAGGAGCTAAAGCAAACTGACTTGGTCAGGATGAGGATAGAAACAGGAGATCATGAGCCTATTAAATTCAAAACAAGACAAGTCCCATTAGGAGTTCGCTCCAAATTGAGAGAAATGTTGAAGGATCTGGAACAACGAAAAATAATCGAGAAAAGCTCTTCTGATTGGGCTTTCCCCATAGTCCTGGTTCAGAAGAAAGACGGAGGGATACGGCTTTGCGTCGATTATAGAGAGCTGAATAAGTGCATCCGACAGGATTCGTATCCCTTACCTACAATCGGCGCGATTTTGTAAAGTTTAGCGGGCAAAAAGTTTTACCATCCTTGACTTATGCAGTGGTTACTGGCAAATTCCTCTGGATGAGCAGACAAAACATAAGTCTGCCTTCACAACGCCAGAAGGACTCTTCCAATTCAAAGTGACCCCATTTGGACTGAGCGCGAGTCCGGCAACATTCCAGCGATTAATGGACACTGTTCTAGAAGGCTTCTGGGAGTCGAAGTATTCTGCTATATAGACGATGTCATAATCTGCACGGAAACAATGGGTCGACACATAGAACTGCTCCGAGAGATTTGCGAACGAATGAGAAGTGCAGGACTCATGCTAAACGCCAGGAAATGTGTTCTACTGCAAAGATCGGGATCGGTCTCCTTCCTAGGACACATTATTGATGCGGAGGGGTCATAAGGACAAAAGAAAAGTTGAAGCAGTCTTGAACTATCCAGTTCCTAGGAATGGAAAGGAAATGAGAAGCTTTTTGGGAATGGCATCGTTTTACAGGAAGTTCTGCTTAAACTTCTCAAAGATCGCTGCGCCCCTTTTCGAGCTGACTTCAGCGAAGGCAGAATGGAAATGGGATGAAAAACAAATGGATGCTTTTGAAAAAATGAAACAAATAATTTCAACAGCACCAGTGTTGACGCAACCTAATATAGAGGAGGCCAGAAGATGCAGAAGGCCTTTCATCATATTCACAGACGCGTCTTCAGGACTAGGAACAGTCTTGTCACAGGAAGGAGAAGACAAACAGATTCATCCAACATTTTTTTGCGTCCAAAACGCTCACAAAAGCGGAAAAGAGATATCACATAACTCGAACCTCGAAGCACTGGGGGTAGTATTCGCAGTCAGGAGATTCCACATGTTCATCTACGGAATACCAACAGTAGTGAGAACCGATCACTAACCTTTGGTGGCCTTATTCAAAAGAAAAAATCTATCCGCACGCATTTTGCGATGGGCACTCGAACTGCAACGGTACAAGCTGCAGATTGAGTACGTGAAAGGAAAAGCGAATGTAGTAGCAGATGCACTCAGCAAAGGGCCAGTAAAAGAGGAAAGAAGCACTGACGAAGATGGGGCCGAACAGAACCCTGTTGTGTGTGTCACACAGACCAAGGCAGAATCAGCATGGCTAAAAGAGCTAAAACACCAGAAGGAATGGGCCTGGATAATCAAAAATGTACAAAATCAAAACCTCGACCACACGGCTAAAGTTTCCGGAATGAAAGGGCCCGTGAAAATAGCAGATTTTGTCATAGACAGAGGAGACCTCAAAATGTACAGAGAAGATGGATCATTAGTATACGTGGTACCGAAAAGTGCACAATACAAAGTTTTTGAAGAAGCGCACAGAGGAACTTTAGCGGGCCATTTCAGTGCTCACAAAGTACTGAACAGGTTGAAAAAGGAAGTATTTTAGCCGGAAATAGCGAAAAATATCAACAAATGGACCTCGTATTGCCAAAAGTGTTTTCTCAGCAATCCTGCGACAGTAGTAGTACCACCTTGAAACCAATTCGAACGACAAAGCCCTGTGAAGTAGTAGGGGTCGATCTGCTGAAACTAGATATAACAACAGCAGGCAACAGATATGCAGTAACGGTAATAGACCATTTCTCAAAATTCGCAGCGGCCTACGCAGTGGCTGATAAGTCGGCGGAAACGATAGCGAAAGTTTTGTTTCTAAGGTGGATTGTCGACGGGTGTAGATGGCCCAAAGCAATCTTATCAGGTAGAGGGGCGGAGCTCGAAAACAAGGTAATGCAAGAAATCGAAAGTTTTGCAAAAATCGAGCACATTTTCACAAAAAGGTACAATCCGCGTGAAAACTGGATCACAGAAAGGTTAAATGGAACAATAGTAGCAATGCTGAGAAAGACAACAAATGTACCCACAGAATGGGACCAAAAGCTACCATTCTGCATGCTAGCATATACTATAATATGACCCCCCACAGGGCAACAGGAGAGAGCCCTTTTTACATCCTGTAGGGTATAGATCCGACGTTCCCCTCGGATGCAATCCCACAAAGTAGCATCTCCAGGTACATGATGGAGGAAAATATGAGTGAGTACAAAACAGCAATCATGCAGGGAATAAGGGATGTGCAAGAGAAAATTTGCGCGCACAATGATAGAATGCGTCAATGCATGAAAAAGAATTATGATTTTAATTTTAAAGTTGACCCCACCAAGCTTCCAAAAATTAGAGAGAGGGTTTACGTTAGGGATCCGGCAGAAAAAAGTAAAAGTACGCATCCAAAATTCACTAACGAGTGGGCTGGCCCGTTCAGAGTGTTACAGACTAGCGAAAACTCAGCTTTGATATCGAGAATAGGCGAAAACAGCGAGCCAATCCGAATTCCACATGGTCAGCTACGCATTTTACCCCAAAACTTCCCCAACGAACCAGTTAGCACAGTTACTTGTAGAGGGAGAAGAGGAAGAAAGAAAGGTCAGGTAGAGGTACGAAAAACTATAGTCACTATTTTCAAAGGCGCCAAGCTGACCAATGAAAAAGAGCCTGGTCATCTACTGTATCATTGCTTGGACGACTGCTTGCAAATGACGAAGTTGTCGGAGATCAAAGGAGTATCATTCCCGGGTGCATTCGCCAATGAGACAGTGGGCACCATTTGGAAAGCGTGAATCGCAAGCAGCATATTCAGAAGGACCGACACAGACCTCCCGACAAAGATCAAGCTGTTTAGAAGAGGAACCGTCTGCCTTGATGAAGCCGCCCTGAAGCCAGTTCTAAGAATGGCGTACAATCGCTGCACGGAATGGACGGAATTTATATGTAGCACTCAGAGGATCGAAGCTCATGCGAAAATCAATGGATACGCGGTGCAGTCAATGTACGACGAAGCCCTGCAAGAGCTCAAAAAGGAGCTAACGAAAGAAAGTGCGGTAGCCAGAAGTTTTTCGGATCTGAGAGAGCTGCTGAATGAATGGAGAACATTCGGCACTTGGGTGATTACCTGGCCATTAAACGAGAAATGGACGCAGGACACCATAGAAGAAATATGTCGAGCCATTTTCACACACCTAAGAGACTGTCGTAACTGCGTTGGACGCCGTGCTTGGAGAGTAACTATGAAAAATGGAAGCAAATGCAGAAATCGTGGAAAACATTGGACGAGACGATAACGACAGTCAAGAGTAAAAACCAAATCTTTATCACATCCGGAACAATCAGTGTGAATGGGAAACTATAAGCTGAAATAGCAGCTCCAGAAACCAGTCTTCAATACTACAGCAGGTACGACGGAGTAACGAATGCGAAGATATTTTATGAGGCGATACGTCGAGCAGCATCAGAAGCTCGTTTACCTCATCTTTGGACGCCGCCGAGGACGTCGACAATCAGACGGGGGGAGATATCGCGATCAGCTGGTGATCTGCCGCCGAAGAGATCACGCATCGATTTTGGCGCGGCTATTGGCGTCTCGGACGTCATTCAAAGTCCAAGCCTCACCGGCGGTCGGTGAGCAACGTCTTCAGTGATCCTTTTTTTTCATTTTTTTTCTCTTGAACTCACCACGATCTCGTTTTTGCGATTTTCGTCCTTGTTCTCTGTTTATTGTTAATGAATCTGTGTTTTATTTCTTTTGAGTAAAAGCTCTCAGCGGTTTCGGCCGTAATTGTATCAAAATCTCACACAGTTAATAATCAAAAAACTACTCTCAATCCCAGAAAACATTTGTGGCTTTCATCATGAAGACTATTCCTCTCTTATGATTAACATAAAAAATTACAAACTATAAAATTATCCCAAGTATTATAAACAACTGAGAATGACCTCTTAGTATCCCTTTTCTCAGAATTTCTCATCGATTTGTCCCAACTATAGGTAACTGCAAATGAATTTATTTGTAGCTTCATATTATACGTCAAGCCCACCACATCACCCGAACGTCCAATACTTATTTCAAATTAAAAATCTGCAAGGGGGAGGGGCAAGGAAGGCAGAAAAGACATTTGCACCAAAGAAAAATTCGAGCAAAGATCCATGGACAGTAGTATTAAAAGCAGATTGGATGAGCGTGAAACAAGTGCAAATTTTATCACTTTCATGTTTGGGGCAATAATGGGGAAAGTGCGGTTTAGACAAGAAATAAGTGGTACAACGATGAACGGAAGTGCGAAATGTGAGAAGGCAGAGTGTTGATAAACAGCAGTACATGATGAAATAGTGCATTCGCGATATACGTACTCCCAGTAGACTGGCCAGGATTAGCTACGAGTGCCAAACATGGTTACACAACGAAAAAACTGTGCCATAAAATCCAAAACAGACAGTAACCTAGGTTTTCTGATCCCTTCTTTTTATGTGAGCAAAATTTGCGCAGATGGAGCTCTTCCCAGAAAAGTATGATTCTTGAGGAAAAAAGCCGAAAAATCAGTTTCTTAAGAAAATTGTTTTTTTGACATTATCTTCAAAAAATCATAACTTTCAAAATAACAAATCGTTCAGCGCAAAATTTGCTCTCACCTAGAAAGAGAGATTCAAGAAGTCTAGGATACTGGTTGTTTCGGATTTTATGGCACAGTGTTAGATTTTTTACCGGGCTTGCTTAAAAGTTCCGAACTTGAGGTGATTTCCTTTTCCCAACTATCTCTGCACACAGAGCCTATTAAATAGCATCCAAATGTATCTAGAAAGCGCATGAATTGCTCTTTTCAACAGAGTGCTAAACATTCAAAAACATCATGTTGGGAGCAAGTTATGATTTTTTGAAATGGTGGGACAGAACTTTCGGACCAACCTAATACAGGGTGTCCCAATAAAATGTTTAGAACGTTTGATCGTTAATATCTCTCTTCCCAAGAAGTCTTTTGCCTTGCTTCAGGTACCGTTTTGTAAAGCTGGCTTCACTTAGATTTCCATTATAGAACGAATCACCCATCTCTCTTTATTACTGTAGGGTTACGGTAGAAATTTTAAAGAGGAACCATGACAGGCCTATTTTGCCTCAGAAAGGAATCAAAACAGCCTGAAAACTTTTACACTAGGCCCATTAGAGTTGCTGATTCTAACTGTAAAGTTCCCAACTTATTACAATGCTTCATTTAAGAGTTATGCCAGGTAAGAGGTAGCGGCCATTTTTTCCATGTTCCTAAAAAGTGCGTTTACACCGTTTAGAAAGCTTCGTAATCTTGTGAAAAGTTAAGTATTGAACTGAGCGTCTATAGAAACCCTATTGCCCAAGTTTTCAAAATCTTTTTAAAAATTTTAAAACGGCAGCTTTTTCCACATTGACACCATATGTTTCAAGTTTCTACCGTAATTCTACAGTAATGAAGAGAGATGGGTGATCCGTTCTATAATGCAAATCTAAGCTGAAGCCAGCTCTACAAAACGGTACCTGAAGCAAGGCAAAAGACTTTTTGGGAAGAGAGATATTAACGATCAAACGTTCAATACATTTTTTGGGACACCCTGTATATATAAATAAATATATTAACCAACACCATTTTATTGTATATGTAGTTTATTCTTCGTGCTACGGAGCCGACATAATGATGTATAATAGAATTCGTTTCCAAGTGCTTAAGATACATGTGAGGATGAGGAATAGACATAATTGTTCTAAAGAATTTTAAATCTCTGAATGAAGTCAAGATGTAACACATTCTATTTATATACATTATGAGTTATTCATTGCGTAGCCTTTAGAAATTGCAAAAATAGAGGACTGGGAAGCTTCAGCCCAGAAATTCTGCTTGAGGGAGGGAAGAATGCCACAAAAAATTTTTCAGAGTAAAGCTGCGCGGTGCTAGTCATGCATCCCAAAAATTGCTTGAGATACTCTCGAAATTTTTGCAGGCTCATAAAGTGCCCAAAAGAATTTTTTAGGGATTAATCTGCATTTTTGAAAACTTCTATAAGCTGTTTCAGTTGTTTACAAGAATAAACAAGTTGCTTGCACATTTTATGACCAACTAAGTAACTTTCAAAAATTTCGTTACGCAACCTTGAGAGAGGGGACGGAAGCAGGCGTCCGCCACTACTGAGTGGAGTGAACGATAACTTATAAAATTTCTCCAAAAAATCTAAGCAAGTCGACAGATTTGCTTTGGTTTTGAGTACACTGTTTTGATTCTGCGTCTCTTACCGAACTAAACTATAAGTATGGCCCGATAGATTAGGTGACACAATGATTTGGGAAAGAACTGTAACGTCAAAACTTACCGCTGTTTCACAAGCACAAAGCAGTTTTCTGCATTGAACCCAAATCTATTTTTTCCCACAAGTAGTCATGAAATCCTGTAATTACACAATTGCTAATGCTTATCCCGTGATTGCGAGTTCCTTAGCGGATGATTCACAAACCACAAATAAAATTTCGAATAATTCACAACTCACACAAATAATTCATTTGCCTACGGTAAAGGACTAATCGCGCTTGAGAAAACAAGCATGAGCGCTGTGCATTGTCAATGGGACAGCATTAGTGGTAATATTCGAGACGATTATCTATTGTGAATGGTCTTATGGTCAGCAAAGCTTCCCTTTCAAAAATCTGCAAAACGTTCGAGTTTTGAAATTGCCAAACATTCGGGAAATTTTTCGGAAACTGCGTTCGAATAAAGCATGCTAGTATTATGTTCCAATTATAGTCGTAACTGAGGCATATCATTTCAGATTTCAATAGTGCTTTATAACAAACACTGAATTTGAGATCAGAGCGTTTAGAATGTATGGTTTACGCTCTGACATGGGTATGAGTTTATCGTTAGCGAAGAATTTTTAGCTCTATACAAAAACTTATTGAGCAACTTCACTTATTCAGAACTCATGAAATGACTGTACCAACTTACTGCTTGGACACAATAATAATGCATGTTGCACATAATTGTTTGAAATTGTAATAAGATTTATTCATAGTGTTATTATGTTTAAACCAAATACATCAAATTTATTCACATTTATACATAATTTATTGACCGTTTTGTTTCTGACATAAATCGAGTATAGCTGCGTTCAGCTGAGACCATAGCGCTGTATATGCAGTATTCTCTACATACATATTTACATACATTCGAGGGCTGGGCATACTTCACGCAATTTCAGTTGCGACGCGATTTGGCAATTCGCCAAAGTCTTCAGATTCAACACTAGCAAACTGCACATGAATAGTGTGTATAACTTTGGAATGATAAAATGCCCTATCTTCTGGACAATTAAAATGTGCTTGCAATGAATTATGGACAGTTGGAATATTACCAAATTCGCGACTGAATTGTGTGAAGTATGCCCGGCCCTTTATACACGTATAAGCATTTTTAGCACACGTTTGAGCCCTTTTTCTAATCGGACCTTGCGATATGAACCCGAACTCAGCTGGAATCATGGAGCTGCAAGGTTTCTCCTGCAAATGTCAAGCTCGGCATTCATAGCAGTTCCATAAAAAGAATAGTGTGACAAACGTCATAACAGGTTAGAAGGCGTACCTTGGCATGCATTCGGAAAGGCTCTTGTCCTCAGAAACCCTATTCCCTATTGCACGAGGTAACATCCCAAACTGTGTAAGTCTGAGCCGTAGACATCGCTGTAATGGCGGCTGGTGACGGTTGTGTCATTTTCCCTGCTTTTTTCGTGCTTTAAATATGTATGCCATGATCAAACAGTAGTAAATAACCATAAACTACCTACCTCTAACTATTCAAGCTGCGCGTTAGACGGATCCCTGTCCAGAGTCACATCCGGCGGTTGTGACAGAATTTGGAGAGATATGGTGGTAAATTTGTGTCTGAGGTATGGTGCACTCGGGTCGGAAGCTGTATGGACTGATAACAGACGACGATGCACCAAATGACGACGTCGAGTCGAGGGGTGATGTCGTAGTAGATTTAGATGAAGACGATAGGCAATAAGTGAGCGGAAGTGTTTGTTCCCATGGCATATCGTATCTGAATGTGAAGCACTTTACTCGAGTTTTTCCATAAATGGGAAGTGCAAATGGTATATTACTCTACTATTTGAAAGGTGCACTTATATCCGTGGCGACTATATATCAGGCTGAGGGAAAGTCCTGCTCACCTACTCTCTTCCTCTGGAATTTTGCCGTTAGGCCCCGGTCAGACTTCATGCGACTTGATCGTCGCGATCTAATCGCCAAGATTTCCATTCATTTTCATTTCACATTCAAAAATATCGGGCTGGAAAAGTATTACAACCGAATGCAACTTGGTTGACATGGAATGATGTTGTAACAGTTGTCTCGTCGCGATTCAGTCGCGACGATCAAATCGCGTGAAGTCTGCCCAGGGCCTAAGGTGGAGGATACGGCTGATAGGGCGTCTTTGCCGTAATTTGCCGATGAAACCTGTACAAATTGTTTGAATCAAAGAACGAATTAGTAAACTTGCAAACCTTTTTTGTCGAAGAAGAGCACAATTGCACAAGCAAAACTCATTGACGTCAGGATAGAGATTGATGCCAGTGTCAGCACGGAAACTTGCAAAATCTTATCGTCACTCTTTAATCGGGAAAAAATCGAAGTTGATGCAGACGAAGAGTCTTCTGGCAGCTAAAACAGAACAATGAGAAACTACATTGCTGACGCGATAGGTGTAAGTAATATCCTCTGAAAGTCAACTCCTATAGGGCAGCGTCGAGAATTATAGTGGCTGTCTTATGGGCTTTTGTTGATGGACATTTTGCGAGCCAGTGTCACCTATGCATGTGCAAAAGAGCATACTTTAGTTCTGGATATGTGGAGAGATAGTCAATCAAGGGCTGACTAATTTAAGGTGTTCGTAAACACTTTTTAAAACACCTAACTAGATTTTTTGAAAAAATGTTTGAGCTTCTTCGTAATCTATAATTATCATGGTTATAAGGATAATACACAGCAAAAAGGTCCATTGACTAACCCTTTGCTCGATGCGGGCCACATCTGAAGGGTCCGGGCACCATGGACATCTCTCCGTGTGCTTCTCCAGAATCATTAATAGCTAGAAGAAAGAGAGCTATTCGACAGTCATAATGCCGGCTTATGGGTGCATTGATGGGCAATAAGAGAAGTTACTATCACCTATGCATGCGCATTGAGTACTGTGGTTGTCAGTTTGCCAAAGAAATGTTGAATAAAGACTGGACTTTGTTGTTATAAAGACATATGGATGCCATGTACAAAATATATGTAATTATTATATTTCATAGAAGTAGCTACCATTTTTCTATATCTAGCGTCAATACAATTCTAGAAGAAAATCGACCTTTACTGACTAACCCTTTGCTCGATGAGCGCCACATCCGATAAGTCTGGGCACCATGGACATCTCTCTGTGTGTTTCTCCACCGCTACGGTGGCGTTGAAACATCTGGCCCGAATTTCAATCAGCCTCTTGCCCAGTTCCTCTTCTGGCAATGGAGTGGTCGTGATCGTCGCTTGACGTCGTTTCCGTTCCTGCAAAGAATTGGCTTAGTCCCTGGATATACATGAGCACTCCAACAAACTCATTTCACGGTATTAAGTTGATATCTCACCAATATTTTTTCCATTCCGTCAGGAAAAGCGCGGACTGACGAGGTATGGTCACAGACTCGTGGAAATTCATAGAGCGGATCGGTGCCAACCACCTGGCATCTGAGCTTCAGATCTTCCGGCTTGCCTTTCGCCCAGTGGGATACGAATGAGCGCGAGGTGTCCTGAAATTGTATGTTGAACGGTGACATTCATTATAAAGAATATGAATCTACAGCGATCGGTGGCGGTCCCTGGATTTCCGTCCAGGGGGGGGGGAGCGGCAATTTTTTTCAAATGAAGATGCCTAGCGTCAACCAGCACTCTAAAATTTTTAGGGGTGCTTCTCAAAATTTTTGCGTGTCCCCAACCCCTAAAATCTGGAAAAAGGGGAATGGCTGAAGCCAGGGCTCTGGAGAAATTTTTTAAAAGGCTAACTTGAATTTTTAAGAAATTCTAAAAATTATTTTAATTGTTTACAAAAATAAACAAGTCACTTGCAAATTTTTATAACCCACGCAGGTAAATTTCAAAAATTTCGCAACCCATTCTCTCTGTGTTCAACTTGTGTCGTAATTTACAGGTAATAATGCCCATAATTCTCGGCTGCTTTATACTTCCTGTCGAACTTTGAACAAGCGGATTGGTACATATTTTAATCAAAAGCGTTTCGGCATCTCCTTTTTCAGAATTCTGGCCCAAAGCATGATCGCTGGACTGACCGTTTGTGGACACTAAACTAGGTGGGCAAACAATCAATCGAAAATTTTTATAAAATAGAAGATTGTAAAATTTTGAGAGCCTGTGGTTGACATTACCAAAATCATGCAGTGCACAAAAGAGATCACTATAAAGGAGCGGAAGAGTAGGTAACGCACTTGAAAAAAGTCATAAAGTTACCTGCACGAAATGCTCAGAAATAGGCCAACTGATGGAGATCTCCTCAGTGAGTGGGAGCAGATCTCCAAGTATCTGAAAGCAATCTTATTTGTGGCTTTCACATAAATCAATTTACAATTATATCAAGGAATTGACGTCTAATCTGGGATGAGAACAACCGGACTTGGTTAGACATCCTTCACTCCAGTCCACTCCCAGCAAATCGGCGGTCATCCAAAATGAATCTGCCATAACGATGGGGATGAGAAGAAGCAAAAGCAACATCTACGAAATTTTTTAAGTTGACTTTATCTGAGACAGTGAATATAGCGCATAATAACGAAGTGCTTCAATGATGGAAAGGCATGGGGCGGAGCCGACAGCCTCCGTCCTCTAGCCATCCTAATTAAGGATGCACACAAAACGAGGAAAAGCTTAATTCAGCGGATAATCTTTGGCTCAAAGGTGAACAGAAAGATTACGAATGGTTGCAAAGGGAACAAGAGGGTCTTATTCACAGCTGAGAAACGGCTGACCTTGAGGCGAACCGGCATACCTCATTCGGATCAGAATTAAGTTTAGAAAATTGAGTTACAAAATCGGAACTACACCCAAAACCTTTTACGGTATCTACCACCTGCAAATGGAGTTGAGCTATATGGATGCGGAATATCCTAAGGAGAAGGGGGAAGGGGAGGAGCAAACGAAGTACAAGAAGCACTCGCTAAGGTCAACCAAGCTCTGCAACTGTCAACAACAAACAAACCGATAAGGTAGCGCACGCGCCCGCTGATAATCTATTACAAGGTATTTAGGCAGACCATCATATCCAGGGGCACTATTAAGCTAAGCTGTTAACTATTAAGTGTCAGATTGGTCCACCCCAAAACGCACAACCTGTCTATCTACCGTAAACAAACGTTGGAAGATATCTGGACGTATTTGTGAACCGATAAACATGCGGATACAATACATGGAGTAAACGCAGAAAATCTTTAAGTAAATCTTTTTGAACTGCACTGGGCTCAATGTGTAGCAGATATTTCAAACTTCGTTACTGTAACTCCACAAAAAATTTGGACCCGAAAGATTGCAGTCTTGAATGAAAAATGGACCTTTGTTTGAGGTGTTCGTATAATTATGAACCGCTAAAAATTCGCATTAGGAGCAAAAACACTCCTAAGATTGACATCGATTTTTATTCTTATGGATCATATACCATTTTCGGCTGTGCTCTTTCGGCTGTGCTCTTTCTGGTACCAACGACTTTTTGAGTTTTTTTCTAAAAAGTCTAGAAACTCCCAAAATTAGGAGCAAAAACACTATAACACTATACGAAAACACCCAAAACTGGGCGTGTTCGTATAATTATGAACCGTACTTTACATATATTAGGTGGGTCCAAAAGTTCTGTCGTTTCATTTTCAAAAATTTGTGACTTCGCGAAATTTCAACGGATTTGCTTGCTTTTGATTTTGTTAGAAAGGAAAAGTCTTTCGCTTTCAATCTTTGTCTTGTGGAGCTTCTGTTTCACACTGACTGCAGAGATAAAAATGGAGCTAAGACCATGTAAACTTTGATCATTTTAAGTTAGGTCACCAAAAACCAGGAATGCTGCAGAAAAGTCTGAAATCGTCAGTAAACATGTTTTTTGGCCTACACTTTGCAACTGTGAAAAGTGTGTGCTGTTGGGCATCTCTGTGAGAAGCTATGAATATCGAGTTTACTATGGAAAACGCCAAAATTAATTAATTTGACACTTTTCTCGAAAATTATAACTTCTCAAAGAGACGTCCAAACGGGACAAACTTTTCAGAGCTGCAAAGAGTAGGCCAAAAAACATATGCACTGACGATTTCAGATTTTTCCGCAGCATTCCAGATTTTTGGTGACCTAACTTAAAATGGATAAAGTTTACATGGTCTTAGTTTTCCATTTTTATCTCTGCACTCAGTGTGAAACAGAAGCTCCACAAAACGATGCTTGAAAGCAAAAGACTTTTCCTTTCTAATAAAATTTAAAGCAAGCAAATCCGTTGAAATTTTGAGAAGTTACAAATTTTTGAAAATAAAACGACAGAACTTTAGGACCTACCTGATAGAATGCCACAAAAATTTTGGCAAATGGTTTGCAAGAGTTGTATAAATCTGCAAGTGACTTGTTTTTACGATTAAAGTGACTCTATGTATTTTTAGAAATCAAGTGATAGAAACCTTTCATGAACCAAATGGATCTTTTCCTTTTTCAAAGATACGGGCTCACAAGCTCGCAGTTCCAAGAATTTCCAAAAGATTTCCGAGAGTAACTAGCACGACGGCCTTTCCAAATATAAATGCAGGGACCACAGGCAGTTTTCGGCGCAAATCTTATGGAAGCAGGCTGGACTTCGTTTTGGGGCGAAAGAGCAAGGAAAATATCGTTTTCGTGTCCAAAAATTACGACTTTTTTGTCGACGTTTCGTTTTTCTCGTTTTTCAAGGATTTTTTACGTCTAAAGCTAAGAGTCAAAGGGGACTTCGCAAAATTTCGCGAAGTGAAGGGATTTTTTTCAAGAAGTCTAAAAACGAATTCATGCCGAGCCCTGACCATGGGCTCTCAACCGCAAATTATTGGGGACGGGAGAGGGGGGAGGGGGAGCGAACATTTCAACAAAATCTGTTGGAAGCCGTACGGTGATATGAAAGGCGAATAGTTGAAGAATGCAGCCGTCTATGTGAGGCGAAGAGCCACAAGCGCTGTTGTCGACAAAGTCGTTTTCGAACAGAACAGCGCAATTTACCGGCTCTACATAGGTTCTGTATTGTGAGAAAAAGAGATCGATTGCCTGATATGAGTTGGCTGGAGAGAGTTTAATTGAAATACGTTACTAGAAAAAGCACAAGAGCTCTATGTGGTGTCTACTGTATAAAGCTCTTCCTTGATCCGATAGCTGCAAAGAGAAGAATGGATAGAGCTGGAGAGTAGACCTAGTTTTGAGTTCCACCAAATTCCCATGAGCAGCACTCAAAAGGGCTTGGCTATCATCAGTCAGAATGTGGCGAAAGCGGAACGGCTGACAAATCGGTTTAGTGGGTGATGATTGCTTCGAAGACCCCCTGGAGAAGCATGGCAGAGGGATATAGAGCTGCTAAAGCTTAAAAAAGATATGCTTTGCAGAGAAGTAGAATATGTTAGCGCAACTGGAAGGACAAGCATGTTCTTCATCTACTACATTACACATTAAAATGTTTCTTTCATGGGTTCTGCAGCTATTAATCATGTAAAATCACGGTTGCAGCTAAATGGGAGAAGCAAGTGGTACAACTCTGCAAACGTTGATATGAGAAGAAAACAAGAGAAAAGTGAGGAATCATTTTGCTACAGTAACAGGGCTCGGCACAGGTGGCTTATAAACGAGCTGGATATCGTTTTTGGGATAAAAGCAAAGGGGGTTTCGTTTTTGTAGCCGAAAAGACACAAAGTTAGCGTCGTTTTTTCTAGTCGATGTTTCGTTTTTTGGAGATTTTTTAGGGATTATGGTCCAGAATCAAAGGAGATTTCGTAAAAATTTGCAAAAGTCAAGGGGAACTTCATTTTTTGCACTTTCAATTAGCCACCTCGTGCCGAGCCCTGTACAGTATATAAGAATATAAAGCTGAAGAAGAACAGCACAATTTGCGTAGTTTCACCTAACCTTTAACGCAGTGTAAGGTTTCGGGAACAGGGAAGATGGAATCTAGAGGATATTTACCAGTGAAAACGAATTCGAGAGAAGAAAATGCCCATCGGCATTTTCTGGGCTGTTTTGCACTGGCACTGCCATGTCGCCGACACTTTTTCTGATGAATGACCCTGTCGGAACAAAAGTTCAGGTATAACGAGAGCAGCGACTATCGGATGTGTAGAAGAAATGACGGGCATGACAAATAGAAAAGAGACTAGTCAAGGGACTCTATTTAGCGCTTAGAATTGCAAATTGTTTTGATGATTTTTCAAGAGATACAGCTACTTATATGAATGATAATAAAAGCAACGAGCTATCTTTCTCTTAGTTTTGCACTGCTTCGGTTGCGAGGTTGAGCGAACTTAGGAAGATTTTAGTTAGACCAGGATGAGATGAGCTTGTATTTGAACGATGAGATTAGTGAATGGAAATCGGTGTCATTTAACCTCGATTTGCTAAGACTCGCCATTATGAATGGAGTGCGCATGGAAATTATGAGTTTCGGCCCATGATTGTAGTACCGTTAGCGAGGAAATTCACTGCCAATTGCAGAGAAATTTATGGAGAATGGATAAACTTAGTTTGAACGAGTTGTGTTCCACTGAGAGAAGCGGGTGCGCGCATGCTACCCTGCTTAGAGCCAGGTGCAAATGTTTGAAGGGCATTTGAGTAATGAACGTCTATAGAGAATAGGCAGACATTCGAACGAGAATTTACTTGACCCACTTGGCTGACAAGACCGGAAAAGGCAAGTGTATATCAAGACTAACAATCACTTTTTCAATGATGGCCGCGTTTCCCATTACTGAACATAGCATTGCACCCTCTGTATTGTAAATGTGGGAGAAATTACTTTAAGTGGTCTGCAGCATAGGAGGGTTTTGGCTTATTTCAAAATTATTGCTAAACATACCTCCAAGATTATAACCTACACTAGGTTCTTGGCCACAGTATGCGATGCTCTAGGGAGTCTAGCAAATTGTGTATGATATAGTGGTCCTGCATATAATTAGCGTAATTCAATAATTCTTTAGCAAGTTTTATTCAAAGTCGGTTTGTCTGTAGTAGACAAGAGAATAATGTCAAGAGAATAAAAAATACTCTATTCTTGAATGTACCTTAAGCAATCCCCATGTAAACCATTTCCCAATATTTAGCGTAATCAGTTCAAACGAATTTTCCATTTGAATGATTGGTGATGTAGAACTTATGGAAATTGATTCCAAGTCGACTAGCAGTCTGGATATAAATGCGACGGCTACCGAACCTAGATATCATGTCTTCAAGGTAAAAAGGAAACGAACGAGCAAAAACATTTGCACAGCGGATAAAACTTGAGAAAAAATTAACTCCAAGGAATTTATTGATTTGGAGTTTGCGTGGGGCACGAAAGCTAAAATCGTCGAAAATGACAACGTACGAGTTAAAAAAGGTGCTGAAGAACGTATGTTTGTCAGGCCAGTGTAATCAAAGGACGATCTATAGCCATGATCACTAACATTCTGTAAGCAGATGCTCATAAAAAACTTTTTAAATTATTTTAACACCATTTCGTATTGTTGGCATAGTAGGCCCTCTGACCATAAGCAAGAACATCCACATAAACAATTCTTCCTTCACTTAAGGATATGGCGATGACGTTTTCAATTTTTTTCACTACATTCTACCCGTCGTCGCATGTATGCCGAGTATCTATCTCAAACTTTCGACTTCAACGTTACTAGACTTTTGAGTAGCAAACTTTTTAAACCATGCTTCTCTCCATCCATGATCCAAATCAATTTGCATAACATGAAACCGACTATTCGTGAAATTTACTTTTTACCGTCTGTGCATAAACGGTAAAGCTTCATAAACACTGCAGTCTTTTTCCCCAGGAGGTTAGTCAAAAGCAATGAGAGTGTATACTTTATTGGAGAGCAGGAAGGCACGTAATCGCAGAAAAAATGACCAATCAGAGTGCAAGAGTCAACGAGGTACAGCTGTAATTTTTCTTACTGTATCGACCAGCAAACACATGAACATATTATCTTTAGAAGAGCGAAAAGAATTATAAACACTATGAGACAGCGTCAAGAGCCAATTGCTTTTTCCCTATTATAAACATTAGCCATAAGGGTTTCTCTTTCATTGTAATCAATATGAGACTCTGCAACTCAACTATCCGCATTCGCTAAAGTTCACGGTGAAGAAAATGGAAAAATAAGGAAGAATCGGCAAATTAGGGAAAGACGAGTAAATTGTTGAAAGTTTCATACACACGATAGAATTTGCTAATTTCGCATTTTTTGACTGAGTGCGCAACAATATTGAGAGCAACCTTGTAGTGAATCTCAAACTTTTTCTTAAATCCATTTCAACTTTAGTTTTCGATTCAAAAGAAAAGCCCACCAGAGGACCGATGTCAGTACAGTAATAGTAAATCTTCTTGAGATTAGCAGGTAAGTCTTGGAAGCGTGTGCAAATTATGAGACCAATCCGAGTAGAGTGAAATCATGCGTGAATGGATGAGGGACGAGGCGTTACGGCGCCTAATAGATCATCATCTTTGCGTAGATGAGGGGCTATTGACGCATAGTAACCTAGACCTGCAAGTGTTTGCGGGATTAGTGACGCTAATAAAAGGGCATGGCCCAACCGATAAAAATTGTGTGAAAATTAACCATTAGGTTAAGCGAGGGATGCTTTATACCGCCTACACTTTTTTGAACTGGAATTTGAAATGAAAAATGATGCAGTGGAAGGCAAAAATAAAAATGCAACAGACCTAGTTTCTTGCTAACTTGCACATTCAAACATCTCTCTGTATAGTTGAGACAATCTTCGTGCTTATTTTGGGCTTTTGGTGGAGCCTGGCCTTCGTTTCTTCGCCATCCACTTATTTCAATGGCAAGGCGTTGAAAACAAAAGGAAAAGCGGGGCTTGGCGCGAACGTGGTAGTGAATAGTATTTGTGAGCTCCAGGAGTAGTGGTAATTCAAAAAGTAGGGCTATTGATCATAAAACTTGTAGATTACGATATTTAGAAGAGTTAAAACCACAGATCTACAACAATTTCTTGCTCGATGTCCGAAGATGACTTCATCTATCTCTTCACTTTCAAACATCGGGTCTCTGATTTAGACGACTAGTTTAGGTCGAATTATGAAAAGTGAAAAAGCGGGTGGCATCCGGCTCTTTCTTGTCGTAAACTATACATCAGGTGCTCCAAAATGCCCAGCAGACGTTGCTTTTTGTGAATTTGTCAACTCGCAATAAATTTTTATATTACTCACTACAATGCCATTAAAGTTGGGGAACGGATTCTTGCAGCTTTTCTTCTTTCTGTTACTCGAGGTCACGGTTTTGAGTTAGGTTATGCTGGGAGTCAGATGAGCTATTAAGATGAATGACAAAATGAATCGAATGGTAATGGAGCTGTGCCTGAGCGGAAGTTCCAGAATGTTATGAGTTTATCATATCATACATTTCAAAAAATCAAAGAGAAGCTGGGGTCACCGGAAAACTTTGCTCTTAATATTTCGCTTTAAAAAGCTACTAGCTTCACGTAATATACCATAGAAGATGTTCTTAATGCCGTCACTAATATGCCAAATATTCTCTTACAAAAGCCTAAAAGGTTTTTTGTACAAACTTTATATATTTATTTGTGCGCTTCATTGTAAGTGCTGAAGATGCGCGGAAGAAAAGCCATGGAAGATTTGCGTCGGTTACCTACGCCACAAATAAAGCAAAATTCCTACCGATGTTCGAAGTTTTTGGAGCCGAATACGGTGTTTTGGTCCAAGACAAGTCTAGCAGCGTCAAACCACATGTGCAGTGTTTTCAATGCTGCAGAATTTATAGCGCAGGATTATTGAAGTCGAACAATGTCATAGCGTTTTCAACACATCAGTTAGGATGGTGACTGACTTATCCTTGTGTGAATCTCGTTTGAGTGACACCACTACATGCGACACTGAAAGATGTCAATCAAACAGCATTTTGGCGCTCTTGCTTGAAAAGTAACACGAAAGCTGTTAAAGACGAAAAAATAAAAATAGCTTCACCGCAAAGTGAAGCTATTTTTCGGATGTGTAATTCACAATTGTTGCGTGATCATTTGAGGATTGCAAATTTGTGTGTACTGTCAGTGCAATCCATTCGAAATTTTTTACTTCTTTACGGCTTTTAGAGGAGTATAACTCTTCATGGCGAAACGAAAAAAATCGAGGAAGCAATAAATTATAGAATGAGCTGAATGATTAGCAGCGCATTCTCGTTGTGCTGCTTATCACCAAAGCATTTCCCCGGGTTGTCGACATAGATAAATAGGATTACCTGCGATGCATAATTAGGAATACATGAACAAGGTTATTACGAACGTGTAAATTCTCAGTAGATATGTAAGGAATCTGACTTAAGCTCGCGATTCATTTGAAAGTTTTTGGTCAGAAAAGCTAAGCTTATACTAAACGATATAAGCGATGCTAGACACAAAATTACGGGACTTCGTCCTCAACAGATTAACTCATAAAGGATTAGATTCATAATGCTATGTCCAAGTCAGTCATTACGAGCTGAAGCACACATCCAGATGATTATCTTCTGCAATTCCATGAGATCTATCACTGTCTGCTGCAATACGTCCCTCTCGTGAGGAATGTCTTGACAGACAGAATGAGCAGGGATTATCCACGGAGCTGAATTGCGATAGAGATATTAGGTCATTCGGAAAGTTTTTTCGTTTTTGCACCTTCAAATTCAAACGAGCACAATTTTTACCTTCAACCTTTTCCTATCAAATAAATTGCATTGTGTTCAGCAAATTTCTGGTAACACAGGTGTGGTCCTCTTGTACTTTTTTCTAGCGGAATAATGTCAGAGGAATCAATAAAGCCTTAAAAATCGTTTTTGACTAGCTAATCTCTATTAGGTTCTATTATTTTCTGATAGGCACCGAGGAATTGAAAAATTCGGTGACTGGTAAAGGAAGGTTTAAAGAGTTTGAAAAATAAACAGGAACCTCGGTGCGCAGTCAACCCCTTTTGTGAGAGCTACTTTCCCTACATGCGGTTTGGCGGAGTCGTGGGCGTGGATGGCATCTTTCACAGATTATACGTGCAAGGCTGCTCAGTTCCAAAATTTTGACAAACGGTGTTCAGAGCGACATAACACTACTCTGCTCTTACAGTACAATCGCACCTTAGCAAGCTTGTGGCGTACAAGACCAGCAAGATTACATTAATTTGAGTACATCAGCCTTTTGGAATGACTGACTGTTGTGGCGATGTTTTCAATGCTTATTTCAAATGACTTACCACAATTTCGCTCCTTGTAACCGTACTTGGCCAATTTTTTGCTGTAGTTAATAACCCAGGCCGGAAAAGGATTGCTACTTAAAATTATGGGCGACGAAAGCAAAGTCGATGCGCCCTCAATCTGCGAGTGCGACAATTTGTGGGGTACATGTCGCTGAAACTTTTCGGTATTGCAGCTTTATTGAAGGTGACTCCTAGTAGGGTTATATGACAATTCAGGGCCTGCTGATATTTCACGCAGCTATATTTTGCGATTTGTTTCAAAAGATCCTCTGAGATGCTCATTTATATGGCAGGAACACCTTCCAGGACACTGCAAAATATTAGCTTTCACTTCTTTAGATCTGAACTTTCTGAAGTAAATTTGAACCTACCTCAAGAAAGACGCGGTCTTGGCAAATGCATTGCGCACAATGATGGTTTCCTCAACGGTCTTACGCTCAAGTTTAAGTTAGAGAATACAATTATTCAAAAATCGCGTTTTCATATGTCGAATTTAATAACGCGTAAAGTTCCCTATAAAGCGTTTTCTGCAACTTCGGTGAGATCCTCAGAAACTAGAAGACTTCCTCTACGGATCCATATCTAGCAACCCCTATCAGCCCTCTGGCACTCTCTTAAAACATGGCACCAACATCAAAGGCGCAAAAAGCGAAAAAACTTTCCGAATTGCCTAACATTTGAGAATCTTAGGAACTTCGAGATTTTATCGTTGAACTGGTCTTTCATTTGGTCAATCGAAAGAAGCGCTCATTTCTCCAAGTTTATCAAAAAATATAGACAGAAATACTGCTAATCGATAATGAATAGATACCCGTGGTAATTGCAGTGAGACTTTGACCAAAGAGCAACTAAATACGAAACTTAGCAATGGCTTATGTCAAACTGAATAACCTGTTCTCCGATGGTTTAAGAATGGTTCAAGTAAGATTTATGGCCTACTAAACTCCAGCGGTCTTTTTTTCCGAATCTTTGACTGTCATAATAGCTTAGATGTAGAATTCCAGAACGATTTGACCTATGCAACACATTCGACTGGCAGAAGCTATCGTTTACAGTGGCTGTTTACCGTTTTTCTACTTCAAATCGAATTTAAGAAGCTGCACCTTGCACGGGAGCACAACCGAATTCGGAGACCGTTATAGTATGTCGATCTTCTCAAAAAAAATAGCCGTCAGCGCTTTCAAAAGGCACATCTATAAGAAGACGAATTGTGGCAAACAGATTTGACAAATGGGTTTAGGCTACTGGGCGATGATTGCTTCGAAGACTCTCAGGATAAGCATGGCAGAGGGATACGGAACTGCTAAAGATTTCAAATGATGTGATGTAATGGTATGTTGTGCAGAGGAGGGAAGTGTTGAAGAGTAAGGACAAACATGTTTTTTTAAAGTATTACATTATACTCTGAGATGTTTCTTTCAAAGGCTTGAACGGCTGAGTGTTAAATAAGCAAAGCAAACAGCCCAGCTGTGCGAATCATATGATAAGAAAAAGAGAAGTGAGCAATTCTGCATCAGAGTATAACGAAAAATACTATGAATTTCTTATTTGTAAGACAGTTCAAACTAAATGCTCATGGACACCTGTCAGACTGTCTACACTGGCAGTGCCATGTCGTCGCCGACTTTTCTAAATGAATGACCTGTGGGATAAAAGCTTGTTAAAGACATGAGTAGCGACTACATAATTTGTAGAAAGAATGATAGACGTGAGAAACAAAAGCAAAGAGGTAACAAGCAAGAAAATCCGTTTAGCGCATAAAATTGCAAATCGTCTCGATGATTGTATTAGATATGCAGTCAATATATAAATGGTAATGAACAGCGATGGATGCGCTCGCATCAGATTTTTTCAGTTTTTTTCATTTTTTTCGATTGCGTGGCCAGATACAGTCGAAACGGGGCAGCGAATATGAACAACAATGTGTTCGAACTGTGCGGCGAACAAACGGAAACTAGCGGCAGTTAACTTCGATTTACTAAAGACTCCTGAATGGAGTGCGCGCATGGAAATTATGAGTTTCGCCCTTTGACTGTAGTACCGTTTAGTAAACGATTTAAGTGAAAAAATTTTGTGTTATGAATCGAGTGCGCGCATGGAGATTGTGAGATCGACCTTTTCATAATATGTAACGTTTAGTGAACGAATGCGCGAGGATCTGTGGACTTCAGATTGTAGAGACCAATAACTAATAAGCCCTCAGTTTTTTCTACCATTCGAACGGGAGAAAAATAGCGATAATCAAGCGACTAGCCTCGGAGGCAGGTGCAAACGTTCGAAGGGCACTTGAGTAATCAAATCAACGCCTATCGAAACTATGCAAGACATTCAAGAGACCACTTACTCGACCCAATGAGCAATTAGACAAAAAAATTGTTTGACTTGCCATTCTGATGACTGTATGACATCGTGATTTCTTTTACTGCATGCCTTGGTCAGGATACGATATGCGAGGGCTATCTAACTTGTTTATTGGTAAAAATACAGAATGAGGACCTCAATGTAGACCGGAAGGAATAATTTGCGCTTTTGATCAGATGGCAAAACAATGGAAGAACGACTTTGATGGAACAGAAGATAAGTATCAAAGGAGCAAATGCATAATGAGCAAGAAATAGGAACAGGATTTTCATTTTAGGGTTGTTCAGTTCATTGAAATCTACGTAAGGGTACCAACAGTAAGAAGCGAAAATGATAGCGTGTGCGAGTCGAAAATGCTTAAATGCTACGATTGCTCGTTCAGTGTAAACAAAGGGTGATATTGAGCCATGTAGCAAGCATAAGTACTCTGTAGATGTACTGAAATAAAAAGGGCCTTTTAAGTGTAAATGTATTTCCTCCTTGTCAGCAATACCTATTTCTTATCGTTCAAGAGGACTTCTTGCGATAAACAGCAAGAAACCCCACGAAATCTTGTTTCTATCAAAAATGCTAACGAACTAACACCTTGATTGAGACATCCATCCCAGAGCGGAAAGACTTGTACATTGCAAACTATTTGAACGGGATTTGATTAATCACTGATTGATGCGATAAGATTGATTAAAAATATTTTCTTCTTGTTCTTTCCTGGTGCGTCTGAAAGTATTACTAAATAATAAACACATAATTTTAAAGAAATAAATAAGCTAAGACGATTTACTCGCAAGGTCCGTAGTTGCGCAGGAGCTCTACAGTTCTGCACGTCTTTTTCCAGAGTTCTTGGCAACAAAAGGGATGAGAGTGCAATTCGTTTTTTCTCAAAACTGTGGGAAGGGGTGTTCATAGCAAAAACGATGATGATCAATTAGAGCGATGGGCATGACTGAGGATCAATACCGTATAGCAGCGGATTAAAAATAAACCGTTTTGTAAAAGTAAACAAAACTAGACACATCATTAAACTGCGTCAAGAGCCACTGGCATGCCGCTCCCGTTCGCTGCTTTCGTTGCAGCCAATGCGTGAGCCCTTCCGTTCAGCGTTCGTCTAAGTCTATAAAGAAAGAAAGAAGAGCAGATATCAAAAAATATAAAAAGCAGATATCGCATTGAAAACTACAGGAGTGGTTTTGCGAGACCACTGAGAGCTCTGTAACAAATTTCCAATGTAAAAAACTTTTTCAAAGTCATGAAATCAAAAATTTGCTGCTCGAAAAAAGGGCAACTGCAGTATTCAAAAACATTTTTTTTTTGAACTAGAATACACGCTTCTAGATGGTTTTTTAATAACAGATGCGAAACCCGCCAACTAGAGTGAAATCATGTGCAACTGGACGAGTGGCGAGGTGCCGATTATGATGCTTATTAGATCATCATCTACGCGTAAATTAGGGCCTACATTGGCGTATGCGATAACGCAAGACCTTGCAAGAATTTACGAGATTAATGGTTCTTATGATTAGGGCCTACATTGGCGTATGCGATAACGCAAGACCTTGCAAGAATTTACGAGATTAATGGTTCTTATGAAGGACTATGGCCGATAAAGATGAAATGAAGGAGACTTTGAGTAAAATAGCAATGGATATAGTTATGACAATAGAATGTGAAAAATTTGGCGAATTCGCCGAGATTTTTCATTGTACTGTCATAACTAAAATTCTCTTGCTTTATTGAAATTTTTTGAACTAGTGAAGGCTTACACCAACATGCTAAAGGCGATGTATCGGATGAAAAACTTGAAAATCTATGTAACACCAAAGAAGACTCAGAAATGTCTACAGCTTCACATCAAAAGCGCTTTTATATTTGGAAATTGACAACCTTCGAGCTCCTTTTGGGCCTTTGATGAAGCCTGGCCTTTGTTTTTAAGCATCCGCTAATGGCTAGAAGCTGAAAATAAAGGGAAAAGCGGACGTTGGCGCAAAAGTGACTAGTGCTTTGGATTATGTGAACTGTGGGAAATAAGTAGAACTCTTCATGTGTTCTGGATGGTCGTACTGAAATTGAGCCCAAAAAGCTGTATACAAAATAGTTAGATGAGTTCACATCTAAGCATAGCATCAATGGCAAAACTGGATTAGGTCATAATGGACTACATCTCATGCTATGCGGATGCTTCAGATTGCTTATGTTTGTTATGCAAATCCTCTGAAAAGTTTGTCGGAGGTGCCCTGCTTAAAACTTCATTTGTCTTGGCCTTTTTTATAGTTAAAATGGATGCACAGAAACGCCCTCAAACCCGCCAGGGATGCATGAATTGTGATTTCTGGCCACGATAAGAAGTTTTCAGCATGATAATCAAAAAGTGCTTTTGCGCTCCATAGACAAGTATCTAGGAAGGGGGGACTATCAAATGAGTCTGAGGTTTATTTCGGGAGCCGAGTAGGTGCCTCTCAGGGGCTCTCACAGATCATTCTCAAACACAGGGCCACCGTCTTAAGGAAACACAGCTTTAAAGATTTGTGTTCAAAAATTGTCAGAGACTTTCATCACATCATTGCGACTAACTTAAACTTAAGTGTGTCTCATTTTAATGACAAAACTACACACGCGACACTGAAAGGTGCCAATCAAACATTTCAGCGCTTTTCTCTTGAGATTTAACACCGAGGGTGTAAACACGAAAAGGTAGCTTTTTTTTCAAAATGACAATTGTTCTGTGATCATTTGAGACTTGTAGATTTCTGAGTTGTACTGTTCTAGCTCGCAATTCACCGAGTTTTCTTTATTACTCTAACTACATATGGAACGCAAAAGAGAACTCTCAAACTCCCAAGTAGAAATCCAAAGCAGGAGAATAACACTTAGGAAGTAGGTGAATGATTAGAGACATTCTCACAATGCTGTATAACACCAAAACACCTACACAGCAGAAACTAGGGAATGTATTGCGTCACTGACTTAGACCAAGAAAATTGCGCGAATGTTTACTATTGGTGAATACAAGCTATAAACAGACAGACAATAGCTGCTAAATACAAGCCCATCAGATGGTCCCCGACAGCTCACTTGTAGAGGTGAATCCGTTACGAAATCGTGCTACGGCCTAAATTCGATGGCATCGCCAAATTGTTATCTAGTCTATCTTTTACAATTTCATAGAATCCAGCTCTGCGTGCAGCAATGGAACCCTAATTAGGGACGTTCTGACAGATAGACTGAGCAGAGATTAACGCACGAAGCGATGAATTGCGATGGAGCTGGTTAAGAGTTCTGAATCTTATCGCTTTAGCATTCAGCTTCAGACAGAAGAACAATAGGCCGATCCTTTTCTTTGTCCACCAAAAAATATCCAAACTACCAAAGATTATGTGTTTTGTAGTAATTTATGACATATCAAAAATTTCCTTTTACGCAATTTAAAAGTCGGAAAAAAATTACAGCTTTTTCGTTGGAAGGATTAGGTTATAAGACTCGAAGCGATAAATAACCATTTTGGAGTATTTAGTGTACGAACTGCAAAAGAGTAAAACCGAATTTTCTAATAGTAAGCAAAAACCGACGATGGACGGATTACAAATGTAAGAAAACTAGCATCTGTTTCTTGATCTGGCTAATTGCAAAGCTGCAGTACTGCTTGAAAGACTAAGCAAAAATTGCTCCGAAGATTTTCTTGAGAACCATTGCAGAAGAGAAAGGCATTGTTCAAGAGCAATTTGTTGTGAAGCATGAACCAAAAAAGATAGTATACATTGTACAATTGGGTATTTTTTCTGAAGAATTTGCAACTATCAATAAAAATGGCTGAGAGCTGAATGAGCAAGCAAATGGGGCAGCTGTGCAGAAGCCGAAATTTAAAAAAAAATTGAAAGAGCTCGAATTATTTTGCTTACATAACATTACGAGCTTTAGGGAACAGCAAACATCGGAGTGTAGTGATATAGTGCTTGCTTTTCTCCTTCTGTAAACCAGCTGTATATCAATTCCGAGATTAATGCCTGTCGAGTTCCCTACTTTGAAGTGGTTTTGAAAAGAAGTAGGCTGGCGACATTTGCAGAGCCCGTTTACAGTGTCTGTCACAGCTGATGTTTTTTGTAAATGATTTTTCGGAAAAATTCACCGTTAATGACCAGCGACTTGGATCGACTGCTGATTTCGCAAAAAAGGTTATAGCTGTGAAAAACACGAGAAGATTTTCGATGGTTCAGTAAGTTATGCAGCCGTTATATGAGCTGCATTATGCGATAAATGTTTCTTACAAGAGATCAGGGTTTCCCCTAATTTATCAGAACCTCCCGCAAGAAGGTTGAGGAAGTCGCCAATGACCCCCAATGAAGCCCGCAATGAACGTGCATGAGATCCGCTTCGGAGGTAGGTACAAATGTTTGAAGAGCGCTTGAATGATGAACTTTTATGGTGACAAGACCAGACGTTCGAAAAAGAATTTACTGACCCGCACGGTAACAAGACTGGAAGCGGAAAGTCTATGCCAGTGCTTTTTTTCGTATTATCTCGTCTCTGGAAAACCAAGAGGCAATACTCTAAGTACAGAATAATTTGTGATGCAGTTCTATCCAGTCTTGGGTGGCACGATTTACTCCTTGATATAAATTAGTGGCCTTGATATAAATTAGTGGGGCAATCAAACTCTAGGGAATTTCGGCTATGATGACCTAAAAGCGAAACTTGCTGATATAGTGTAAGTGATATTCAATTGAAAAGGTAGTACATACAATATATTCGTACATAGTTGCATGTCAGAACTTCGGCAATACCGCATTTTGAAGCAGAAAAGCTTAGGTACAATTACATACACTGTAGAGCTTTATGCTCAAGGAGTGTACGTTCTGCTAGCATTTCGTTTTAACGGAATGGATGTTTCAAAAAATATATACATGGTATTTTTGAGACAGCATCCACTGTTATCGTTTGAGTAGAGTATGAGGTAAAAGTCTGCGATATACCCTATTTTCAGGTGTATAAGCCGCACCCTTTTCGCTTTAGAGGCAAACGCCAAAAAACTGACTGTCGTCATGGAGCGCGTTAAAGGCAGCGTCCAGGCAGATCTGGACCTATGGGGCTTTTGAGTGGAAAGTACTTTTGGGGCCCTAACTAAGGCACTGCCCAAGCGGCAGCTCAGGTAGTGCTGTAGTGGCTGAGATATTCCCCTCGAAACTGGACCCCGCGACCGTGTTTCGCATGGATTCATGGCGCAAAGCGTGGATCTTGGCGCGAAACTACCATGAATCCATGCGAATACGTTCGCGGGGGCCAGTTTCGGGGGGAAAATCTCAGCCATTAGAGCACTACCTGAGCTGCCGCTTGGGCAGTGCCTTAGTTAGGGCCCCAAAAGTACTTTCCACGTAAAAGCCCCATGGGTTCAGATTTGCCTGGACGCTGCCTTTAAGTGAGAGCAGTATGCGATAAGGCGACCGCTTCGCGAGACATATGCGCGGCGGAACGCCTGGGTCTGCTCGCGTTCAGAGCAAAAAGGGTGCGGCTTATACACCTTAAAATAGGGTGCCTCATAATTCATAGTTGTTGGATGCGTGCTCATACAAAGGACAAACATGTTTTCAGTTCGTTATTGAAACTGTCTTTACAACAGCATTGTCGAGACGAAAAACTTACGTCTACTTATGAGAAAGTGGGTGATGCTTGGAGCACAAAAAGTCGTCAGTTATTGGGCAGAGAACTGATGATGTGACGACGTCACCTGGAAATCTCAGAATGAACATATGAAGTGAGGGCCTTGATATCCGAAACGTGCAAAAACGAAACAGCAAATTAGCGAATTGTGGCAAACAAAGGACAGCGAATGAAAACGAGTAAATGGACAGTGGATAAGATTCGGATTTTCACATCTACGATCTCGTATGTTTGTTAGTTTTGATTACGCTCCACTACACGCTGTAAAATCACATACACCAAACGTTGGATCATCTGCCTCCCCCCTCGTATTTTCTACTACGCCTCCAATTCAACCGTCCAATCTTCGTTACCTATAACTCCACTCCAGTCCCTTCCCATCATCAAGTCGGAAACCCCATTCAAGTCAACTGCATCTTTCCGCAGTCTCCTACACCTCCCTCAGTTACCTTAAAGCTTGAGGACAATCTTACTCAAAGCCATGAGATATTCAAGTGAAGGTCGTGTCTGCTTGCAGTCCAGTGAATCCGTATCCTTAAAGTCAATATGTCACTCAAATATATTCACACTTTGATTTGTATGTTCTTGGCGTATATTACATGCATATGCCAACGCACGTTACCCGGAAGTTCATCAACTACGCCAATAGCAACCACAACAGTCGAACCTTCAACTATGGCACAAGCGCGAGGACGAGCTTTCTGAAGGAATGGAGATGTCGGGATGCAGCTAGCTACAACAGCTGCTCGAGAAGAAAGTTGGCCGATGGCAGCCAACCTCTGACAGTGACCTCCGGCCGCCGACACTAGCCGGTTGCCTTCCCCCTACCCTTTCTCCATTTTGTATATAACTATTTATAATGAATATAATAACAAGCTTATGTAAACCCGCTAACTTACTTTTGAACACCCTGTATCTCATAAAATGGAGCAGCAGTAATTCGAAATTGTTTATAATCGCGACAGTTTATGCATCGTTCAACGAGCGACATCAGTAAAACACTTCATTGTAAGAGTTTACGAGTAATAGTAAGAAGATGTAGTGTTTGTTGTTGCATAGATGTGTGATATCTTATGATTGTTAGAAGGCTTACATTTGTCCACTGTCCCTGCAGTTGCTCACATTGACTCTATTACTAAAAAAAGAAGCTCTGGGTTCAACTTTCATCTAGTATAGCTAGCTCAAATTCCTGTTTTGCGCAGGGTTAAGTCTGCATACATTTTGGCACACCAGGGCTGGTAGTAATCTACCCTACGTGGTGGCATCATAGATGCCGGCAAGTTGGCACACATCGCGGAAAGATGCCAACTCCGCCGGCAGCTCGCGGAATGAGTAGGTTTCAATAATCTTGTATAATCTCAGTACGCGGTTATTTCGCTCATCAAATTTTGATAACGTAGACAGCCGCAAAACTGCTGTCTCGCACGCGGTCGAACCTAAGTGTGCTAACTTCAAGTGCTGCCACGTTATCCACTCGACCATTCGGTCTGTCCTTGTCGTTTGCATCAGCAATATGAGCAACGCACTGGTGAATGGCCGCCTGTAAGAAGGATCGATACATTGCGCGAGAGACTTTGACCTGAAAGAACAGCTGATTGATATGAGCGAGAGAGGGGCGAAATCGGGTGCAAATAAGATTTAGAAAGGCTTGCAAAAAAAAAGATGGTGTTTCTTATGGTTCTAAGGCATTACTAGATTTTTCCTCTGTTAGAAAATCGTCGTTTTAAACAAGAAAAACTCATATATTAAGAAAAATGAAGGTCTTTGGATGGAAAGTAGAATTTTTTGATATTTTCGCCTGGCGTAAATTGTGTGATATGGCCGCAATTCGCAATCTCACAGACGCCGTCGGCAAAGGTGCCACCACTCGACGTGGTAGGGGCACGTCGAGATGCCGGCAGCTCCCTCTCTCAAAAGAGCATGCTATTTCCCGTGCTCTCTGACCTGCCGGCAGCTGCCATCTCGCGGATTTCGACGAGCTGCCGGCAGGTTGCCGGCAACTGACATCGCGAAGTTGCCGGCAGCTCCTCCTGCGCTTCCAGATATTTTACCAAAGGAGGAGTTCTGGAACCGCAGACTTTTATGGAGTTTTCTACAGAGTCGAGGCGGCATCTTTATCGAGAAAATTTTTTGAAATAAGGCCTGAGACGGCCTAAATTTGGAGTCTCACTTTCTGGCCACCTCACGGAAAAGGTGCCAGCGACCTGCCGACGAGACCTGCCGCCAGGTCGGGGGGATTACTACCGGCCCAGGTAAGTGTGGGTGCTAAGTTGTCATTTCTAAGTGTACACTTGTGAAATGCTTCTAAAAAACTTGCGATTACCCAGACTTAAATAGACTGGTTAGTCTGTTTTTGAAAAATACATTGCAAACAAATTTATTCCGCTCGAAATAAAAGCCCAAAATTTGACAATTACTGGTGAAACTTATTTTAGATACTTCTTTTTATTGGAGGTCTATTGCAATAATTGGTTGCACAGCAGCACAGCGTGCGACCACCATTGATTGTTCTGCAGCCATATTTCTAAAAAAATGTCAAGTACGAGCTAAGTCTCTCTTTTCTATCGAGCAACCGTACAATTAGCGAGTGAAGTTCTTGGACGTCAAGGAAGGAAGTGACTGGAATCACACGTTCAAACAATGTAATGCTTACCTTGTTGCAGATTCCATTGTCACAGCCGTATGCGCTTTGACCATTGTTTGCCGTGAGTCTAAATATGCGACGTCAATCACGGGTGTTTTATGTGAAAGTTTGGTGAAACATACTTGTAACAAAATAACGTTCCGGGTGGGCAGTTTCGTGTTGTGTCTAGAGAACCGCCGGATGCAACTCCTGTAATTTGCAAGTGGAGGAAGAAAGAGAGACAAAATATGAAGATATCCCAAAAGTATGTTCCCACCGTTGGATCGCTCGTATCTCTTTTCACAGAAGTCTTTTGCCTACCTCCAAATACCACCTTGTAAAGCTGGCTTTACCTTGGATTTGCAAGGGTTCATCGATCGCATTTCATCACTGTAGGATTACGGAGAAAACTTCAAAAAAGTTTTGAGCTTTGGAGGGCCATATTTTGCCTTTGAGAAAGAAAGAAAAGCACCTGAAAATCTTGCACTAGCCTAAGCTGGTTCCGCTAAGAAGTTATGCCAGGTAATCAGTAATAGCCGTTTTTTCGATGTGTTTGTACTGTCTAGAAAGAGCGTCGATGAAAGTCCTCAAAACCTTTGAGTTTTTTTTTGTGAAATTTTGCAAGCCGGCAGCTTTTGCACAGCGACGCCTTATGCCGGTAATTCTTTCCGCAAATCTACACTAGTAATGAGCAGCGATTAATTAGCCGCTCCCTGCTGCAAATCTAAGTTTAAGCTGGCTCTACAGAATGATACATGAGGAAACGCAAAAGAATTCTTGGCACAATTTGATAACCTTGAATAATATTGGGTTAGAAAAAGAAGAATGTTCCTTTTTTAGGGTTTGTGGTTCAAAATTGATATTTCCTAGGAAATGGAGCATTTGAAAGCCAAGTTGTGAGGGTACACAATTGCATTGTAGTACACAGTTGCATATATCGGTGGAACCCAGTACTGCCAAACGTGGAATTCTTCTGCAATTCATTTTTCTTTCATAAGTATTGCGAGTGAGATAAGGGCGTACGTCTACTACATGCAATAGCAAGTAGAAGCTTGTGGAATAAAGAGCTAAGATCTGATTTGCAACTTTATGAATGTTGAACGTTCTTGATGGATTATATCCAAACCTTGTTAGATCACGTCGCACGAACTCAGCGAATCGCCAGGGGTAGGCGGCCATGCGATTTGTAGGCAAGCGGACAGCGGAAATATAGTTCGCTGATTTTTTGCGATCCGCTTGCAGATATTTGGGAGAATATTAGACATTTTTTGAGCCAATGTTTGGGGATTAAATTAATCATAGATTAGTTGCGGAGCAGCGGCCGCATTCTCGTGGACCTTCCGCGAGAATATGCAAAAAATGTTGGGGCCGCGCGGTCCTTTGTGAAGAACCGCACAGCCCGTAGGTACCT
The DNA here is from genome assembly GCA_958299035.1 of Cylicocyclus nassatus. NCBI lineage: Eukaryota > Metazoa > Nematoda > Chromadorea > Rhabditida > Strongylidae > Cylicocyclus > Cylicocyclus nassatus. The sequence continues at coordinate 26,760,609 of CATQJL010000223.1, read as the reverse complement.
TTCCTTGAGAGAAAGCACCCCAAGCTTGGGTAATAAGACCATCAATGGGACCTCTGCCATTTAGAGACTCTCTTCGCTCGGCGTACGCCCGAAAGTGAGTAAAGGTCCGAGCGCTTGCTGAAAATCTGGTCAGCGCTCGCTGGAAGAAAATTATTTGACGAGCGCTCGCAGAAAATTCTGTATTGCTGCCCGCTAGCAGAACACGGAAGTACCGCTCGCTGAAGATTTGGCCACCCCCCAAAATTTTGCTGACCGCTTGCAGAAAAGCGGGAGTTTGCGGACCGCCTGCCCCCGGCGATTATCTGAGAAGATGTTCAACGTTGTTTTTCAGAGCTTGTTTCGCCCTATCGAATAGCGCCCCTCACACATTCATAAGTGTTCGTTCTGTTCATAAAAAACGACATCCTTTTCTTTCTATCCTTATAATTTGTCGACGTCCAAGGCAGTGCCTCACCAAAGTTCAGTGTACCTGCGGCGGAGCACATAACTCCCAATCTCTACTCCCAGTCCGGCTGATTAATGTTCCCTGCGCCGGACCGGCGCGCGCTCGAACGGCTTCGCTTACCGTTCGACGGGGGACCCTATGACCTATTCTGTATTGTGCATGCTAACGAAAGCAAAAACTACAGGCGACAGGATCTTGTCAGAGTCTCCCAACTTTCGTTGAGACTCTCGTGTGACCTGACTTTGGAAACTGGGGAAACGCTCCAAAACTGTCTTTTCACCCGGTTTAAGGCTCAAATTCAGATTCTACGTGTCAAAAAGCCCTAAAACATGCAGAAATTTAGAAGTACAAAATTTGTCGGGACACTGCCTTCAAGAAATATGGTGCGAGCTTGTACCAAGATATGGTTATACAGGGTCTTCATTTCTTTGAAATCGCAAAAATCTTAAAACTCAAAGACACGGCCTGCAAGCTTGTTTGTACAAGTGAATTACGATTTGATACAACAAACTTACCGGTGTAACATGTGAAGGCTTGCGTGCGGGCAATGATAGCCACAAGGAGAACAACGGGCATAAACGAAAACATCTGATGAATATAAAGCCAAATTTTAATTTGAAGGGTTTTATATCGGTTAATGAATGACTCATTGTACTCCTGTCATGGCACTATTCTTTTAAGTCTCACACTTTTTTTACCTCGTTGAAGGCTGAGGAACCGCTGTCACACCATATCATGACAGGGATTTTTCGAAGACTCTATCAAAAGTTTTGAAATCAGTGAAGCATCTGGTACAAGAAGCTTTACGGCTTGCTAAGCTTGGGGTCTTCAGTAAGATTACAGAAAAAATTCTCCAGCACTCATCAAGACACTATGACCTGCTTAGTCACAGTATGGCGCATAATAGAACAAACTTTGATAGCATCAGTGTTCTGTAATTAGTTCGGGTATGGCCCTTGAGAACTGGAGAACAGCGGCGTTTGATGAAAAGATTACTGAACCATCGTTTACCTCACATTTACATTTTAGAAGGCGAAAGCATTGAGGAGCAATACAGTGCTAAGCAATAGCAGTGTTATTGTAATCCACTCTCAATATCGCCATGATTTGCCTTTTCTAGAATTATTTGAAGCTTTGCTGCGTTTTATACATGCAAGCATACCATTAATTCCACCAACGGCCTTCAATCTTGATTTGAGACGCTGAAAAAGGGAAATTTTCGAAAAAAGCCCTCAGGCTGGACCGGACACTAGTATAAACACACTTGCTTTTTCCAGCCGCCACTGCATTTCTTGCATTCCTCGACTCTAAAAGATTATTCGAGGGATAAACATAACCTGGATTTATTCCCTCTCAAAAGCATTTGATTAAACTGCTTCAACAAACAGATGGTTTGAGTTTGCAGGTTTCTAAACATGCCACGCAAAAGTATTGGAAACTTCTGAGCTTTCTTGATAAGTGAGGTGAAGAACGCTCTTACAAACTTCTTGCTGATATTGACTGACGAGCTCCAAAATCACCAAAGGCCGACCATAATTCTACAAAACTCGATGTTTGATATCTGAGAAGTGCTGGGCTTGATTTACTATATTGCTCAAATGATAACGCGATTTTGCGAAAACTCTCAAATTGTTGTGATGCAATCAAGTACTTAGATTTGGGCTACTTTTCGTAAAAATTTCGTTCGAGTCCTGCTGTCGTTCAGCGGTTTTGCATTTTCTTAAAATTTTTGCTTGCCTTTTGCAAAAATAAGGTATTAAATACCAACGCACAGAAAGAACACTATAATTAAGAACACTTGCGAGATTTGCGAGAGCTTGTCCTTATGCGGCATTTTCAGAGGCAAGCAAAAATTTTAGAAAAATGCGAAACTGCTGGCCGACAGCATTACTCGAACCCTGCTCACTCACCTGTAAACCGCAGGCACTCACCACTACACTACGCCGCCACAACGAGATACCTTACCGTGCCTTGATAAAGGGAAGGCCGCCTTTGGGAAGAACAAAGACTCATAACTCCTTTCACAGGAACGCTCCACTCATAACTCCTTTTACAGAAACGCTCCGCAGATAGCGAAAGCACTTTTAAGATCAGCGTTCGAAGAGCTGTCTGTCCATATGCATCACTTTCCATACGGCCACCTCGACCAAATTGTCTTTCCTGGTGAGTTGTAATTGTGCGGGTTGCTCTGATCATTTCTTGGAGGATAAATTTTTTGCGGTGGATTCAGAATGCCCAGTGCAGCTATTTTTTTAACTATGCATATGACTTCATTGTTGTACAAGTTTCAAAAATTCAAGCCTTGGAATGTAAAAGCGTGCAGTCCTCGGGGTGATGTTAAAGCTTGTCCGTCCTTCAACATCAACGATAGCAAAGTCTATAAGTGCGTCTTTCAACTTCATTATCAAGGAACAAGAAGAAGAAATAGTGAGATTCAGGCTTATGTCCAATCTACTATTCAGAGAAATTTTCATGAAAAGTACCTGAAATTTGAAGCGCGATTGCATCACAACAATCTGAGAGTTTTCGCAAGACTGCGTTATCATATAGGCAAGGTAACAAATCAAGCCCAGCACTTCCTAAACAACATCGAGTTTTGTAGAAAAGGGCTATACGTTATGATGATTTTGCAGCTGTCCGTCAATATCAGCGATTACGCGGAGCGTTCTAGGAGCGTTCTTCACCTCATATGAAAGCTCACGAGATTCTATGACTTCTGCGTGGCATGTGAAAAAGCTCGTAAACTCTGCAAACCAGCTTTTCGTTAAAGCCGATTAATTCTCAACGCTGTCAAAAGAAAAAACTTTACGTGATTGTCTATCTTATTACGACAGGAGGTCGGAGGTGCTGCAAATATTTCATACTTCAGGATGTAGCTGTACAAAAAAGAATCAATCAAGTAGATCTATAATAATTTTTAGAGGCAGTGGCTCAACAATCTTCCACAAATTTTTTTGCTTACTCGGGGTAAATCGCTAATCCCAAAAATCGACTTACATAATACGGAAATGGCGTAAACTAGCCTTTCCCAAGGCCGTTCATACTTAAAGTTCACAATCTGACGATCTCGATCGGGTCAAGAATTGAAAGCAAGGGACGGGAAGAAATCGAGAAACTTGAGGGAAGGAGGAAAGGGACATTGTACGCACTGTATTATCTTTTGGTTTCACAAAATTTATTCGCTATTATCTGTTTATCAAAATTCCAAATACTATGTTTTCCCAATCAAAACTTTCCCTTCCGATTTTCCATCCACAGTTTTCGTCTTCTTTTGTTTTTATTCTTGCGGAAATGTATATAGTGGCATCATTGCAAGGCACTGCATGTTATAGAAGCATGAGGAGTTTGATGATTCGTAACTGATTTTTTTTGGCGATCTTCTCCTTGTCTACCCTGAGCTAGAAGTTGGTTTAGTCAACCTATCTATTTACATTATTTTGTTGTTTTAGCTTTGTTCCCAGCGACGTCAGGTTTTCAGAAATTTGACGTACTATCGAGTAGATTTCGCGGTAAACATAGTGCGCCTGCAAAAGCAGCAGCACTTGCGAATAAGCAATTGCCGCAGAGCTAGAAGTTCCAGGTTTCAGTGCTTCCTTTGCATTTTTTATTTTTCAGGTATGCCTCAGTCGACTTGGAGTAGAAGGTAAGTTAGAAAGCAGCTTTTGGTCGTTTGACTTCAGGTGTACCTCCTGGAAGCTGCATCGCATAGAGTGTTGTGACGTATTCATTTTTTCGGCCATTTTCCATCAAACAGCCTTTTTCTACGACGTGCGTTCCTTCTTCACAAGGATATTGAGTGGAACAATGCTACTTTCAGTGGGCAAGTCTATGGTGGTGAGTGTTTTGACTCCGAAGGAACCTATTAGCGTGGTAACAAAACGTTTTTTGATAGAAAAGAGATGAAGGAAAGGGTTAAGTTACAAATGCTTGATGTTACGAGGTATACTTGATCTCAAACAATGATGTGACTTGTCAAAACACAAGAAGTTTCTACTTTACCCTCCACTCTTAGTCGGTCATGAGCGACACCGAAACTATTTGGAACTTTTTGCGCGGCAATTGTTCAGGAGCAAGTGCTGCCGCTTCTGCAGGCGCACTATAATTACCGGAAGATTTATGCGACTAGGTGATGGAGAGGTTACAGCAACCATCCTTTTTCACAGATAACGCGCTCAACGCTAATTTTTGAGTCACGAGGAAAAGTTGTCCATGGATCTTTCTGAGCGTGACATTAAAAATGCTAATGACATCGTCCGAAGTAATGCACTTGTGTGCACTGCAGTCTATTGGCCATCTTTCCATTAACCCAATCGTTTTCTATAGGTTCGAGGATCAGGACAACGACGGCAGTGGCTCTTTCGATCTCTTTGATAATGATGTCAAGTAAATAATTTTTGGTCGTTGGTTTTTCCTCATTTTCTGCTATTTGTATTGGTACATCTATGTCGTCGCTGCTTGTAATATTTTAACCATGGAAATGGATTCCTTCAAACCCTTCAAGGCCCGTATGCACTTACATCCCCGCTGAGGAGGGGAGGGGAGATGGATCCTCAGGGGAACGGTTCCCTTCGTTGAGCCCCGCTATGCCAGAGGGGAGGGGAGCAATCCCCTCCCTTGCATCTATAGCGGGGATGGTGTCATTGCGGTGGTCGCATCTAGCTCAGGCCTCCCCCAAAAAACTATTTCTAGCCAATTTTTGTGTAGAAGGCTTTTTGAATGAGTACAAGAGCAGTGGTTTCGAGTGCCTTTGTTCCTTTTCGCCGTCTTTCTTTTTTTCCTTTCACCCCCCCCTCACTGTATGCACCTCTGTTCGCTCTCTTCTTCTTTTACCTATTTCTGGTTCCAAGGCTTTGTTATACTCGTTACGTATTGTCGTAGTAATAGTGTTAATTTCTGAAGTGATGTGATATTGCAGTTCATGTTATGGTTTCCTAGCAATATGTTAAGGCTTATTTCTCCCATAGAAGAATACATGATTGTGTAGTTTCGTAGTTTCTATGGTTTTTCACCACGTTTGCAAGCCACTTCTTCGCGTACTTTTTCGCTGCAATTCGGCATTTGATTTCAGGGTATCGATCGGGCGAACCCCAGTGGGGTTCCCTTCCCTTCCCCTCTCCGTATGCACAAATGTAGATCATCCACGCAGAGGAGGAGATCGACATCCCCTGCAACGGAGTAGAGGTTCGATGGTGTAGATCATGCTAGAGACGCGGACATTCTGGTTCTGATCAGTTATTACCGAGCATTTCGTTCAATTTGATGGAGGATTTTCTTTGGAAGCCGGGTTCCTCTCTCAGCGACCTGTAGCTTGCAATTTGTCTTTCTCTTCGATATTCGCCTCTTCGAAGGAATTCGAGCAATAATAGCTTCCAATTTCGATTACTTGTAGGAGTTCTTGATCATTCAGAAAATTTGCGCATTTTTCATATAACATAGAATTTTTAGCTATATAGGCTAAGTAAACACATTGCAACTTTCATATTTCATGACATGTTGCCTTTATCTGGTTATTTTAACATAAGCTGCCTTAAAAAAATCTAGAAAGTAGCAGATTTGCCTATTTATAGAGATCCCCTGGAGAGCGATCCCCTTACCAGCGTTCCCCTCGTGCATAGCAGGGATGGCCGCTGGGGATCATTCCCTTGGGGGAATGGACGGTACGTCGCTAATAGCTACAGCCTCCACGAAGAGCTGACACGATTTGCAGCTTCTGTTATGTGTAGAAATGCTGATTTGAATGTCCGCGGCACCCTCCCCCTTTTCGGCAGTATAACATCTTCTATCCATTCACTGCAGAAACATCATGACTTCTAATGTTGAACACTTTTACGCTGAAATGGGCAGCATTAGCGAAAGTGAGCAACATCTATGAAAACAGCAGGAATATATTGTGCGTACAAACTTTTCTTATTGCGCCGAGCGCAAGCAGACGGCATTCCGCAGCGATTAAAGTATTGCTGATAACTCATTGGAATCGAGTAGCTACCAAAAGATGAGAAAAGAGGAATAATTACTACAAAAAAGCGAAAGCGAAATGATTTCCCTGCTCGATTCTCTCTTTTGCATAAAGGGGCTCCCTTCCCCTATTCCCAGGGGATCCCCTCCCCGATATTGTCTTTGTGCATACGGGGGTTCGCGTGGGGATGGGAGGGGAGCCCCAGCGGGGATCATTTCAATGGTTAAGCGTACATCCCCTCCCCGCGGGGATGTACGTGCATACGGGCCTAAATATCTTTCTTCTTCCTTCTTCATCTTGCTTATGAAAATTCTCATACTCTTATGCCTGCCATTATGGATTCCAAATTGCTGCCATAGCAGATCGATTTTTTGCCATATTTTGTGGTCCCTTGGGGTTTCCCGGGGGATCCCCAAGGAATCACCTTTCATTTTCAAAGTCATTCCTCAATCAGTTCCTCAGCCAATCTTCCTAAGATGTCAATGAAAACGCTGCCAAATTGTGCTGAGGATATAATACAGCACTGCTTAGCATGTTTTCGACGTTTTCGACATAGAAATAAACGAAAACTCATAATATTAAAAACTTCGACGAACCACTGCACGCGAGCTAGGAATTATCGAAAAATTCAAAATCTTCGGATTCCATTTCTTCTGTCAGAAACATGCTTAGCAGTGCCAGTATATCCGCAGCACAATTTGGCAGCGTTTTCATTGACTTCTTAGGAAGAGAAATGACTTCGAAAATGAGACGTAATCCTCTGGGGATTCCCTGGGGACCCCCAAGGGATCACGAAAAATAGCAAAAAAACCAATCTTGGCAGTAACCTGGAATCCATAATGACAAAAAGTTATGTAGTGAAATAAGCAGGCATGAAAACCATGTTACACAATTTTCCAGATTTTTTGAAAATATTTTTCCTGCCCATCTCGCAATAGCGCCATTCGCTGCGCGAGTTCCTACCTTAATCCTACAGTAATGAAAAGGGATCAGGAGCTCTATACTATAAACCTAAGTTGAAGCCAGCTCTCAGCCTCACAAAATGGTACCCAATGATCTTGCAAAGATTTTATAAAAGGGGAGTTATAAATAATGAAACAGTGTTCACATTTTTTGTGATACACTGCATATTGCAAGCTCATTGCGGTTATTACAGGTTTCTTAACTACAATCTGTATTCAGAATAAAGAGGCTAAGCATCAATAAAATTTACCTCGAAAGGTTTGGATTGCGGGACACATAAGTTTCTTTATTTAGCGACAGTTCGGCTTGTTGTTTGCTGTGTACCATGCAAATACTTTGCTTTCAGAAATAGTTTCAAAAACTATACTTATCATTGACAAAAGCCGCATCAATGGAAAGCTTAACGCGGATGATCAATAATTTAGATTGAAAAGCACCTTTTACCTTTTGAAAAAAATACACACATTCGAATATAGCTTCAAGCGCTGACTTCAAATACGCATTTGCTAGCCGCTGAGCGTCAATTTGGAGCGAGTTCTTGGCTTTATGTGCAAAAATCTGCATTCTTATCGCTTTATAGGTAAAATGATATCATCTTTCGAAGGCGCCGTCTACCCTATCAGGGGCTTGAGCTTTTGACATCAAACAATAGTATGGCCTCCTAACAAGTCAACGCCCAGTCGCGACTCAAAATGTCGCTTCGGAAGAGAGCAAATCGCTCCGAATAACGAAGAGGCACGAGGACCTCAAGACGGTATCCCCCCCCCCTTTAGTAATGCCCGCCCAATTTTGCCTGCCCAACCAATGTTTACTCCACAGGTGCGATAAGGTGAGAATGACCTCTCCTGGGTGAAGGGGGTCACAGTGGTCGCAGTCCCTCCAGGGTGAAGGGTGTTTCAGTTGATCGAGAAATCATAAAATGCCGACCGGGGGGGGGGATAGGAGAAGGTAATGGCCTTTTCTTATTTTCCAAATCAAAGCTTATCATTTCAAATGCTCTGCCATGATTGGTTGTCTTTTTACCAAAATGTGAAGACTGATAAGATTGGAACAACCCTATATGTTTTTAAAAATACCATAGAAGATGTGTATGCGAGAACATCTGTTTCGGGAAAGAGGTAGACAATTTTTAAGCATTTACGAATTTTTGAAAGAAGAAATTTGTAACTTTTGTAGATGAACAGCAAGTCAGCAATGAAAAGGTTTTTATTAGCTTGAACATTAAGTTTTGCAACTTTTCTCATAACTTCACTCTCATTCTACATGATGCCAAAGTTTGAGTGCGCCATGTTGAATGAGAGTGAAGTTATGAGAAAAGTTGCAAAACTTAATGTTCAACCTAATAAAAACCTTTTCATTGCTGACTTGCTGTTCATCTACAAAAATTACAAATTTCTTCTTTCAAAAATTCGTAAATGCTTAGAAATTGTCTACCTCTTTCCCGAAACAGATGTTCTCGCATACACATCTTCTATGGTATTTTTAAAAACATATAGGGTTGTTCCAATCTTATCAGTCTTCACATTTTGGTAAAAAGACGAAAATTTAAGTTTTAAGACTGTTCTTCTTTTATCTCCCAAATGAATTAATTAACGTATACAAAAACAAAAATACTCTCATTCAACATGGCGCACTCAAACTTTGGCATCATGTAGAATGCAATGTGGGCTACAAGTGAGCACAAATTGTCTGAATTTTGAACACGAAATAGAAAAGTTTCAGGCATTTTTCGAAAACTAGTAAAATTTGAGAATTTTTGAGGTTTCAAGCTAAAATGAAGCCTTTGGCAGCCTAGACCATGCGCAGTAATCCGGACTCGTCTACAAATTATTGCAAGAGGTTGACTCCTTTGGCCTAGCAAGAAAGAAACAAAATTTATGGGCATGTCGAGATTTGGCATCCTCATAAACTCGAACGAATCGATGTACGCAAGAGCTGCTAGGGACGACCGTCAATGACTAAAGAGTCCGAAGCTCAAATTACGCCGAGACTTCACATAGTAAGGTTATTTGACCTGCCGAATGCGAATATCATATTCATTTGTTGAATCAAAGCCTTTTTCCTTGTTTAGGGTGAGATATCGTACATATCGTACACCTACAGTAATCCTACAAAAAGCCCTTATCACGCAATTTCACTATCGCTTTCGTGATCAGCATGTAGGATAACATCCCTATGCCAAGTTTCAGCCAAACCCGTCAAACTTTGAATTTTTCCCCTTCATACCATACACCTACCGTAACCCTCACTGCGACGTCAGAATTTGGTAGGGCAGCAGTTGCGCTTGTAGTATACATAATAACCAACACAGTGGCAAAATTTGAGTGCATTATGTTGACTGAGAGGGAAGTTATGAGAAAAGTTGCAAAACTTAGTGTTCAACCTAATATAACCATCTTGTCTTCCGCTTTTAGATATATAGCTTCCCAGGAGTCCGTTGAAAAAGTGCCTGGTGAAGAGTGTGGGTAGTGATTTCTGGATATCTACGAGTTTTTAGCTTAAAATAATCAGTAACTTCTGTAGCTAAACATCTTATGCGCCGAGATGGTCACCGTTGGAACCGTCTCATCCTTCGCTTACTGAAAATATATACTTTTCCTGGGGTCCATTGAAAAAAGTGCCTGGGTGAAAGGTGTCCTAATGATTGCTGGAGATTTTTAAATTTTTAACATAAAAAAATTCATAACTTCTGTAGATGAACATCTTGTACTCCCAGATGGTCACCATTAGAAGCGCCTTGTCCCCCGCTTTCAGAAAATATATACTTTGCCTAAAGTCCATTAGAAAAAGTGCCTGGTGAAGGGTGGGTGAGACTTTTATAATGGAGGTGCTCAAGTAGACGTTTTTTTACAATGGTAAAAAAGCCTGTACTTGAGCACCTCCATTATAAAAGTCTCACCCACTCTTCACCTGGCACTTTTTTCAACGGACTCCAGGAAAAGTATATATTTCCTGAGAGCGGAGGACAAGACGGTTCCAATGGTGACTATCTCGGCGTAAAAGATGTTCATCTACAAATGTTATGAGTTTTTTTAGGATAAAAAATCGAATATCTTCAAAAATCATCATGCACCCCCTTCACCCAGGCACTTTTTTGAATGGATCACAGACATGCTATATATTTTTTGAAAGCGGAGGACGAGCCGGTACCGATGGTTACTATTTTCTTGCACCAGCTATTCATCTGCAGTAGTCACGGATTTTTTTATCTGAAAACTCGAAAATTCCCAGAAATCACTAGGCACATACTTCACAAGGCACTTTTTTGAACGGATCTCAAACATGCTGTATAGATTGAGGCGGTTCTAATGGTGACCATTCGCCATGAAAGATTCATCTACGTAAGTTATGAATTTTTTTATGTCAAAAACTCGAAAATCTCCAGAAATCACTACTCACACCCGTCAACAAGCACTTTTTTCAACTGACTCCTCCTTTCCTATACATTGACAATTCATGTACAAACATCTCATTTGCTTAACCTTACTTTACTGTTGTTTTTTTTCTCTACTTTTGGTGAAGGGGGTCACCTTGGTCCCGGCTCAGGGGTGAAGAGGGGGTGAGAAAAGTCTCACACTATCGCACCTGGTTTACTCCCGACAATCCTTCGGGTTCTCCTGAAGGGGTTGTGGGGTTTTCGCGGATTTTCGACTTCATATTCGGAATCAGAACATGAGAAGGCCCCGGAACGACAAAAAAAGAAGCCGAGAGTCTGGGTGGGTGGTGCTTTTAAACGCTAATTCCTGGTATTCTATAACCCACTACATTTTTCCGCGGATTTCTACGTGCAGGGCTGCCTCATTATGAGTAATCAAACACAAATCTAATGTAGGGAAGGCGTTATTCAAAAACAAATGAAAAGCGGGAAACAGCGCGGCGGTCTCGCAACGACGCGCCTGAGAATAGCACCTTGCTCTCTTTCTCTCTCCCTTCCCCCATCCCCTCCACTCCCCCTTCTCTCTCTCTTTCTCTTTCTCTTTCCTCTTTCTCCTCCTCCTCTTTCCACATGTTTGTCAATATGTTTTGCTTTTTGGACAACTGTCCTAAAGGCAGTGGCTCGGCAAATCTAAACCCAGTCAAATTTGCGCTTACATGGGGCTTTTCACTTTTGAAAGCTTGAAAACGGCGAAAATGAGCAGCGTTTTATAATGCCCTTCCCTTTGATATTGGACGAGTGGAGCAAGGCCGATGGCGCTAAATCGTGGCAGGACCCAATGTTATAGCGTTGCGGCAGGCAGTCTCCGATGGTGAGAAGGAAATTGCTAACTCGTACAGATGCGTGTAAGATTGGCTTGCGCGTGTAAGTTCGAGAGCGATTTTCTCAGCAGGGAAAGCATGCTGTGCAACCGAGATTGCACTGTTTTCATAGTTGGGCGATAAGAGACCTACCGCGTTAAAATCCCAAGTTGTTGGATCTTGCTGGTCCACTGTCTTTAAGTCTTGTAAGGACTTCCATGCAAGTCTCGTAAGGCCTACGGCTTTTTGTGGTTTTCAATTCAATTCCTTACCTCTGGTTGTTAGCACCTAGACATGTCAGCCTTTGATAGTGGAAAACCTTTTTCAGATATGTGTCGAGCAATTGTCAAGAAGTTAATCGCAAGATATCCTGTGAGTTTTGGAGCTTTGCTCTACACCATCTTATTTTTGGTTATTCTACATAATTTGCGCCATATATCAGTATGTTTAGAGTCACCAATGTTCCAGGTTCTATAAACTCAAGACAGGGTCACGCCTTGAGCATGCATCACGCGATTTCATCGCCGCGCGATTCTCACAACTAGACAATTCTCACAACTAGACAACTAGTACGTATTCATTGCATGATGATCACCATGCATTTCATGATGTGATAGTTAGTCGCGATTAGTTGTGTCGAAAGATTATCAAAAGCGAAATGCGAGATGTTCAGCATGCAGTGAACTGGTAACTGTTGTCTTGTTAAAAGAATCGCGAGGCGAGCGTGATGTATGTTTGGAATAGCGGTTCAGGAAATGTTCCGGCTGTTTAAGTCAAGACGAAAATCGACAAGATAAGCTACAACTGGTGTCGTTAACAGGATGTACAGACGGACGTACATCCTGTCAGATACCTGGTTTCTACCATAGGATTTTGTCGGAACTGCGAAATCATTCAAACTTGAGATCAATGACAGGATGCATGGAGCAGCTTTTAAGGGGTTGTATGTTATGCAAAGCGGATACTCCAGATTGCTTCAAGTTTGTCACACCACACACTTCGGGAGAATCAAAAAAAAGTGGTTACCTTGAGGAAACCTTGGTTTGCTCTGTCTGCAGATGCATTCTTAGTTCTAGAGGTTTTTGATCATATTTCCTGATGCGAACCTTTATAGAAAGCACATTGAGTATTCAGGGGTGAAAACAGTCTCTTTTGGTGAGCTGTTGTTTTGTCGTAGAAGTTCAAATATATAAACCAGAGAGAAATATTCCTCAGTCAAAGTTAAGGGGCTCGTGGCATATTGCGCTACCTGGAAATGAGTATGAGGAGGTGAGGAAGTCAAATTCTAAAACCCTTTTATTACCGAAGTGTGTGACATATTTCCGTGTGTATTATACTTGGGTCCGAATCGAATAGAAATTCGATCATTCGAATAAAACATTCGAATATATTCGAATTCGAAATTCGATATTCGGAGTTCTTCCATTTTCGAATAATATTCGAAACTCGAATAATTGAGAAAACGGGGTTTCGTATAAAATTCGAAACTCGAATAATCAAAAAACGGGGTTTCGAATGGATTTTATTCGAATGTTTTATTCGAATGTTTATTCGAATTCATATTCGAATGAACTCCATAGTCAGAGCTGAGTATCAAGATCACTTCGTCCGCGTTTTTTTCCGCAAAACTCGGTAATGCTTTGCAACCGTTATGACCTCTGAACTGTATGGAGAGTCGCATTCTTTCGACTGCCTGCGACAATAAAAACATATGTGGATTTTAATTGATGTTTTTTTCGATTAATGAAATTGTTCGCACTGCTATTGGCACCAAATCAGCAAAGAAGCTACAAATTCAAGCTCATGTTCCGAGTTCATATATTGAAAGTGTTTTGAAATGCTTGCTTTTCTTTCTTTGTATTGCTCATGCTTGTGATACGCAAAGTCCACATTAGTGAGCCGTCTTGCTCGCATAAGTTATATTGCACAACTGCCTCTATTCGCTACCTTAGAGATTTTTTACGAATTGGTGTATTTTGAGTAAAGGAAACGCAGTTGTAGTGGAGGATTAGACGGTTTAGATCGCCGTACGCGGTTTGCCAGATACGAGATGTCTTCAAATACAGGGTGTCCCAGAAAAATGTATCGAACGTTTGATCTTTAATAACTTTCCTATATAAAAAGCTTTCGCGAATTTTTAAGTGTCACACAGTAGAGCTCGGTTCAACTTAGATTTACGGTATAAAGCGAATCACCGATTTTTCTTAATCACTGTAAGATTAGGGTAGGATTTTTCGACCAATTTTAAGCTTCTGAAAGGCGAGAACTGCTTCTCAAAAATTCCAAAATAAAAGACCAAATGACGTTAAACGGAGCTTTTTGAGGATGCTGAATTTGATTACAAAGTTTTCCGCTACCGTACTCCTCATGTTCCTACGACACTGTAATGCTAATTTTTCGGCTTTTTGTACCGTGTTCGTAAATGCAACTTTGATATAGTAAATTTTGGAAAAAACCAAAAAATTTAGCGTTACAATGCGCACACGGGAGTACGGTAGCGGAAAACTTTGAAATTAAATTCAGCATCCCCAAAAACCTCTGTTTAACGTCGGTTTTTGGAATTTCTTAGAGGCAGTTCTCGCCTGTCAGAAACTTAAAGTTAGCAAAAAAAAGTTTAAAAAAGAGTTAAAAGTTAGTTACAAATCCTACCGTAATCTTACAGTAATTAAGAGAAATCGGTGATTTGCTCTATACTGTAAATCTAAGTTGAACCGAGCTCTACCATATGACACTTAAAGATCCGCGAAAGCTTTCTATATAGGGAGGTTATTGAAGATCAAACGTTCGGTACATTTTTTTGGGACACCCTGTATAACGCCAGCTTACCACAAATGTTTAGCGCGTACAACTTACTAAAAAGATAAATGCCCTGCATTCTGTACTTCTAGAATAAGTTTTGATCAAAATTTATATCGACTGCTTTTTTAGATCGTCCAATAATGGGTAAAATACGACTTCTTGCTGATGTATAGAATAGTTGCCAACCGACCAACTTCATCGATTCCTGGAGAAGTTTGAGCTGCAGGGGTGAGGGTTGGTACAAGGGGGTAAGTGAGGGTGCTGATGGATAAAAATTTACTTTATCGATTTTATCAATTTCTGGAGAAATTTGAGCTGCGGGGCTGGGAGTTGGTTTAGGAGGGTAAGTGAGGGCGCTGATTATGAATAAAGATTTACTTTATCGATTTTGTCGATTTTTCAAAAAATGAGCTACGAGGTTGGGAATTGGTGCAGGGGGGGGGGTAAATGAGGATGCTAATTAAAACCGAAGTCTATTTTATCGATTTCAGCGAATTTTGGAAAATTTTGAGCTAGGAGTTGGTATAGGGGATACAAGGGTGCTGATTATGAATGGATCGGCTTTAGCCAGATATGTCTGCAAGTTTGAGATATGGTTGCTCTAGTTATTCGATAAATCATTCGAATATTTATTCGAAATTCGACTTCCAGTGTTCGATATTCGGTATTCATTCATTCGATATTTTTGATTTTCCGAATTTATTCGGAGTTCATTCATTCGAGAATTTTTGAACCTCGAATTTATTCAATATTCGATTATTCGAGATTTTTTATTTTCGAATTTATTCGTTATTCGTTTATTCGAAATTTTTCGTTTTCGAATTTATTCGATATTCATTCTTTCGATGAAAAATTTTCGAATTACCCAAGTATAATGTGTATCGCGTATAAATGACAACATTTCAAACGCAACACTAAAAAAGTCAAGTTAAGCAAATTTTTGGAGCTTTTCGCTTGGGAAGTGACCCTTGAAACCCTAGCAATTGCCTAGTGCCTATTGCTGTTCAAATTTTTACTAGACAATTATTGAATGAATCAAGCATAGAATCATTATACAATTTCGGAGCGCAATATGATAATTGCAATAATTTGAAGATAAAATAGCTCAATATTCTAGGCAAAAATCGCTCCAATGACGGGCCAGACATTACGATTGCGCAGTCGAAGAAGGCAACTCTGTAACGAATGCCGCTCTAACGGAATTACTCCGGCTTGTAGCCCTCGAAATCTGACACGAATCCGTTCATTAGTGAAATTACGCTGAAGAGCGAACGCTTAGAGTCACGCGAGGAATGAGCGAATGGACAATCAGATAGCCTCTAAGCATTGCCTTTTGATATACATATTTGTTGAGTACGCCAATTATGTTAGCATCAATATTGTAAAGGAGGGGATTACAAATAGTGAGAGGAGCTTTGCAAGAACTAAAAATAGAAGTATTCTTGTGCAAAATGTTAAGCTGTTCAGCAATTACAAGTACCCAGATACAGATGTGACCCATAAGACCTTTTGAACAGCTGGTTCTAATAAGCAATCATTGCGGCGAGACTCATAAAAAATTTTGAATCTGAGGGCCTCCACTGCTTAGCTTACTTCCTCTAAAACATCAAATCTACCGAGCGAAATCCAGAATGGCAGGCACATATGACAAACTCTTGTACGGCGTAGTGTTTGACTAACGTTAGGAAGCAAGTTTGACCAATAAAGTATTGAATAAAGTTCTCATGCAACCGCATATATTTTCCTTTAATTGAAAGGGTGACAAAGCAAAGCATGTATTATACAATTATAGGTGTAACTGAGAAAAACTTGCACTTGGCGTACGTAGGCTGAATCTAGTTTTCAGTCACTAAAGTAAGGAAATTGAATAAGAGATTTTCACTCGCTTGCTACTTGAATGCGTTATATTCAATGGTACCGCCAGCTTTGCTTAAAAAGCCTGGTGTCCTTCGCAAAACTTTGAAGATATCAAACCCTTATAGTTTGTAGATTAAGTAACAGTAAACTACTTTTTCCAATTGAAAGCCTCTATAATAAAAGATTTGGCGTTTTGATTTCCATTATGGTACAAGATACTCTTTGTTTACACTTTGCGAGTGGCCTGAGCTACAAAAAGTGAGCAAGCAACTTGATTTTGTGTGTAGATAATGCAGACTTCGAAAGAAACTTGGGATTCGTCGTAGAAATTTTCTGTCTTGTAGAAAACTTCCCTCGTTTTTTCGAGAGTTACAGGCTTCAAGATATTTTAAACTTCCCAAAATGTTATAAAAAAGGGACGTCTGCTCAGTAATCACTAAAGAAGTTATTGAAATGGCAAAGGGTGTAGCAACCCATCCCACAAACCGTAGGAACAAACGCCATAGAATAATGCTACTTGTATGCGCGCAATTTCCCCAAGAAATTAACTTCAGCATGGAAAAAGACGAAGCATCTTTATCCACCCATTGACCACATAAAATTGGAATAGAGAAAAAAACCGGAAAAGTGAAGGAAAAATTGTTGTACGCGATTGAAGGTTGAAAAGATTTAATATAGTAGCAAGAGTCACTAATCACCCAAATTTGCATGGGAAGACCATCTACATTCTTGGAAGCTTGTTGTACGCATTACCATCAGTTTGAAAATTGAAATCGTTTTTTTTTCAATTGGCGAGCCTGATTTGCCGCTTTCTGGTGATAAATCTGTGTAACAGCGAACGAATAATAGCTGCGAACATCCATTCGAATGAGGAGAAGAATTATTGTAGTTTGTAGCTTGCAGTGGAGACTCTGCATTTTACGAGGTGATGGTTCAATTTGCTTCGACGGTTATCAATTTTCTTTACCATATGACTTTTGGAGTTTAAAAAATGTGTCAGAAACTTTCATCACATTAGTTGAAATGTGTGACTGGCTTATCCTCGTTATATCTCGTTTGAGTGACAAAATCGCGCCCGCTACACTGGAAGGTGTCATTTAGATGGAATTTAGCGCTCTTAGCAAAAGTGACATCGACGACACTGAAAAAAAGAGAAAATGTAGCGATGACAGTTTTCCTCCGAAGAACCCCTTTTTTCAATTGGCGAGCCTGATTTGCCGCTTTCAGATGATAAATCTGTGTAACAGCGAGCGAATAATTGCTGCGAACATCCATCCGAATCAGGGGAAAAATTATGGCAGTTGTCCGTGAAATTCGTATGTCCGGGTCTTACAGCATAAGAATGTGCAGGAATTTAGGATAATCCAATGAAGGGTTATCCGTGAGTGGGCAAGCTTGTAGCGTGCGCTGATAACCCTGCACTTTACTTAAAGCTGATGCTCCAAATGCATCTCGGTCTTCTATTAGGTCATTCGGAAAGTTTTTTTTTTGTTTTCGCATCACCGAATTCAAACAAGCACCACTTTTTCCAGATTCAGCCTTTTTCCACCAAATAAACTTCATAGTGTTCAGCATACTTCTGGCAGCAGTCCTGTAGTGCTGCTGTGCTTCTCCCTTGCGAAATAATCACAGAGAAATCAAGAAAGCTTAAAAAGGCATTTTTGATTAGCTAATTTTTATTGGGCCCTATCATTTTTGAACAGGCACAGAGGAACTAGAAAAAGTGGTGATTGCTAGTGGAAGGTTTAAGGAGTTCGAAAAGCGAACAGTCGGAACCTCGGCGCGCAGTTATCCCTTTTGTGAAAGCCACCTTTATTACATGTAGCGTGGCGGCATCATAGGCGAGGATGACACCTCTCATAGTTATATGTGCAAGTCTGCTCAGTTCTGGAATTTTTACAAATGGTTTTTAGACCGATATCGTACTACTCTGCCCTGACAGTACAATCACATTTTAGCAAGTTTATAGCGTACAGTACCAGCAGGATTACAACAATTTGAGTTCATAACCCTTGTAAAGTGACTGATTCTTTATGGCCAATCTTTCAATGCTCGTTTTGAATGGTTTATCACAACCTTGCTCCTAATGGTCGTACTTGGTCATTTATATGATATAAATATCAGTCCTGGCCAAAAAGGGATTGCTCCATCAAAGTGTAAGCAGCGGAAGCAGAGTCAAAGCGCCCTCAATCTGCAAGTGCGACAGTTTGTGGGGTATATGTCACTGACATTTTTCGGTATTGGCTTTAGCGAAGGTGGCTTCTAATGAGGCTATATGACACTTCTAGGCATGCTGATAATTTTAAGCAGCTATATTTGCGATTTGTTCTAAAGGACCATTTGATATAATCGCCTGTATGGCAGGAACGCCTTTCAAAACTTTGCAAAACATTAGCTTTCACTTCTCTAGATCTGAATCTTCTGCAGCAATCTTGCAACAACTTCAAGAAAGATGTAGCCTTGACAAATGCACTGCGCACAGCGACGGCTTCTTCAATTGCCTTACATCAAAGTTTGAGCTTAGAATGCAATTACTCAAAAATCGTGTTTTATCAAGCCGAATTTGAAGCCCCATTGAGTTCCATACAAAGCGATTTTTGCAGGTTTGGTGGATTTCCAGAAATTAGAAGAATTCCTCTACAGTACTATATATGGCAAACCTGTAAGTACTTTGGCATTCTCTTAAAATATGGCACTAACATCAACGGCGCAAAAAGCGAAAAAACTTTCCGAAAGACCTAATATAATATTTTTCTAACCATATGACTTTGCACTCAAAAAAATGTGTCGCAACCTTTCATCACTTGTGCTGAAATGTGTGACTGACTTATACTGATGCGTATGTCGTTTGAGTGACAAAATTGCACTCGCTACACTGAAAGGTGTCAATCAGATAGAATTTTGGCCTCTTAGCTTGAAAAGTAACATCGGGGGATCTAAAGATGAGAAAAGGTAGCTTTGAAGCAGCAGCTGTTCTCCGAAAAACGAATAGCTATTGTGCAGTTCGAATCGTTGCTATCAAATTTTGACTATAACAAACTATTGAAATTGCACTTTATTGGTTTTACATTTTATGAAAGAGATGACTGTTAGAAAGCATACTTATCTTACTGTATATTATCACATTCTTCCCAAGGTCTGTGTCAATCACGGCAAATAGGACTATCATATCCATTCTCAGGAATACAAGAGTGTCCGAGATTATTACAGTTACGAAGACTCCGACGAGAATATAAGGAATATGAAGCACTTTTGAGAGTGCACCTCTTTCGAATTTATTTTCTGATCAAGACAATAAATCACTTCTCATAGCTGATAGAAATTGTGAAAGCAAAGTTACATTTTACAGTTTTAAGTTACATTTTCTAATAAAGTTTAATATATTTTTTCGCCCATTGGAAAGCATGGAAGTGCAAGACTACAGTAGGCTCGGGACTGCAGAATTCGAATAGCGTTTTTTTTCGGGATAATGTGAGAAATCTCGCATGTTCCATTGTATATCCTATTTCAAGTGCAACGCAGCGGATACAAGTAAAAAATAGGACAATTTGGATGGGAATTAGCTACAGATTCGTACTTATACTCAATCCTTAGCACAGCTGGAATAAGAGAATAACGCAGATGAAAAGTGTACGAAGAAGGAAATCAAGAGGAACCTTTGACGAATAAGGATCACAGCACCCAATTGCTGAAAATCTCAAGCTTGAGACGTGGTAATTCCCAAGAAAAAAGAAGATTTATCAGCGCATTATCACAAACTGTTTCAGGTTGAAAAAGCAGCATATACGTCTCACTTCCAAAGTTTCTAGGGAGATGATTTTACAAGGAAATGCTGTGATAGGTAATGATAGAAAACAAATAGAATGTACCTTTCTTAAAAATTTGAAGTAGGCTTAGTTAATAAGTGAATCTGATTATATGGAGTGTACATGTATTAGGTTGTCCCGAAAGTTTTGTCCGTTTTTTCAACCCCTCATAAAAATACGTGGAACGAAGATAGGGGAATGCTCTAAGCATTATCCGACGCATTTTTTCCTCCTCTTTCTAACTGTCATGATAGTATGGCGATTACTTTTTTGTTCACTGAGATAAACGCCGAAATTGCGAACCCAAGGTTTTTACTATGTCCAAGTTTGACAATTTTTCACAATCTTCATTTTCAATTTTGAGGTTTACAATTTCATCTCCTATCGTAGTCTCCACTCTCAATCCAAGTCAAGCGATTTCGCTTTTAGTCGTATCTGAGGTATCGTGGTTCGTGTGCTTGCATCAGTGCCACCCTCTCCCCCCCCCCTCTCCTTCCTACCTCTCCCCTTGGAAAATGTTGCCAGATTTTTAGAATAGTCTGCATGAGGTATAAAACTCCTCATAAGTTGTTCTTCAAATGTTCTGAATTTTCAAAACTTTTTCATATTCAACTAACTTTGTAAAATTTTTGTCGGATAGAGGAGACTTCGAAAAATCATTCAAGGGAGAATGATAATCAATCTTTGAGATTCCGCAAAATTGGGCACATATCACCACTCAATAACACTTGAATGAGACACATATGTGCTCGTTAGGTTGTCGCTAATGTGCCTTAGACCTGCTTCAGACCTGCTTCGGTGACTGTCGACCTCATTTCAGTTTCTCACCAATCCAATTTGCTCAGCCAAGCATAATTTTATGCGATAATCGGGCGTCAAGCGTCTAACGCCTTCCTGTAGTGGAAGTGGGAAACGCACCTTAGCACTTTAACACGATCATAGGAACGTAACCGAGTTTTACAACTGCTGGCTTGCCCTCTCAGGGATCTTTTTGAAAAAAATGAATAAGACCAAAAACTTGCGCTTTCCGCTGCAATGACTTTATCGTAAATAATGTCACTGATGTATAAAATCAGTCAAAAGTTTATTTCTTGCGCCTTTTGTTTCTGAGCCTTTTTTGGAGTTTGAGAAGTCATGCTGAAATTCAGCATGACTTCTCAAAAGTACACCTTGGCGGATTATACTATAGCACAGGTGTTTTTTTTTCGCGTACATGGTGAATAATTATATTTAATTTGAAATCTTGGAAGATAAGATGATAGAGGACAATGACAGTTTGACATCTTGTATAGCGCTTAAAAACTGGCAACTGAATATAGCTTTCAAAATTTGCCAATACATTTATGGATATTATTGACAGCGTAAAACTTTATAGCAAACTTAAAACGCTAAGACAGGATGAACATTTAGCTGATATAATGCTGATATCACTCCTCAAAATCGATTTATTCTATGTTCTCTTCGTGTTATTTTTGTAGCGAGGTTCGCAAGTCAAAAATATCCCGTACGATCTTCAGGATCTCATTCATCTCATACCTCTCATTTATAACCCTTTGACGTGAAATATTGCAATTATCACCACTGCAGAAGTTAATGAAGTCCGAAAGAGGCCCATTTAGCATTTTTTTTTCAGCAAAAGCAATTTGGCCACGCGTAGCAAACCTTGAACACTCTGAAAGCTTTTTTATATGGCATTATATCATCTCTAAAAAAACCTGCAGATAGAACCCAAAAGCTATATAAAAGAGAATTCAACAGAATAGGATTGGCTCAAATTACAACAGCCTTCATCTTTCGGGTTCTTTGGTTATTTCGCTTTTGTACGTCGCCATGTTTGATTAGTCCCTCATAGCCTACGTTTAGTGTTGGTACGATATTCGAAAAGTTTGTGACTTACTTTGAAGTGAGGCAATTTCGACGTAGAAGTAAATTATTTGCACATATACTGAACGAAGGAAAATTGCACAAACTTACTTTTCAATGGCTTTAATAACCTAGGAACGCTGAATTGTATTCACAGCATCTTTTTTTCGGAATCTCAGTCCTTCAATTCATCCTGCGCCCTAGTGAGCGGCAACAATGGCTAATGCTAGGGAGAAAAACACAACCACTTCTTTTTCCATATTTTTTTTGCAAGTAGACCATTCGCAATGATCGGAAGCATGCTGTTTACGCATACACTCAGGGTGAGGTGGGTTTTAGAAGTCCAGTACTTGGGCAACGTATTCGAGCCAAAATGTACTAAATTTCAAATCAAAAAGCTTGTGTAGCCTTTAACTCTTTGAGCAAAACAATTTTGAGGCTTCAAATTAGTTGCTCGAAAACAGTCAGGTCAGTAGTGTTATTTTCGTTCTTTCTCTCAAAACGATACCTAGTATGAGTTGCAAAAAACAATCTACGCTTTCCTTACATCCTTAAGTACATTTCGCCCAATTTGCGATGTTTAATGTACACCGAGGAGAGAGAGAGCCCATGTACATATATAGTAGTAGTAGGATCTACAAAGTGCAAAAGCAGGTGGTGAAATTTTCATAGTGCAATGCTTGCAGATGCAATCGCATAATCCATCCCATTTGAAAAGAGATAGAACTTTTAATATCGCAGATTGTTGTTTGTTTTGTTTCTATTTCTCCATGCACTTCTAAAATTTGCGCTTGAGAGCTAAACACTCCCAAACTCTGTGTCGTGATAAAATATCCACTAGAAATCCTTTTGTATATTTAGATATATCATATTTTTTCCTCTAGATTCCACTTAGGTGTCGTACCAGTTGAAGATCTAGCGAAATCACTTCCCCTTTTCCACTTCAGCTTTACCCATTCAGGCTACGATTTCGACTCATTAGTTACTCCGCATGCAACTGCACCTAAAATCAGCTTGATAATAATCTTCCAAGAACTGCAAGACTCTCTAGCAATGTCTAACGCGTTATGATAGCGTGATGAATTTCACAAAGTGGTTTACAAGTTATTTGACTGATGAGGACTCTTTCTCACTTTGTTGTGCTTATGTTGTTTAATCTTTTTTATATAAATGTACCAAAATGACTACTAAAACACTTAGCGAAACTTTCTAAATGACGCAATTTGCTTAACCTTTACATGCGTGATATTCTTATAACCTCAGCTATGCCAAGGAAGTATCGAGCATAGTAAAAAGTGTAAGTATGGAACTTCGCCGGTTATTCCTATCCGAGTTGTCCTATTTTTTACTTGTATCTGCAGCATTGCACTTGAAACAGGATATACAATGAAATATGCGAGGTTTCTCACACTAGCCTAGAAAAAAAACGCATCGAGACCCGTCTACCCGAGCATGCTATAGTGTTGCACTTCTACCTTCTGCAATGGCCAAACTTCATTAGAAAATGAAAGTTACTTTTCAAAATTAGTAGCTATAAATATGCTTACATCTTTGCTGGGGATTACATATCTGCGGTGACCTCGGCTCTTGTATCCTTATGAATGGATATGGTAATCCTATTTGCCTTAACCGGCGTAGACCTTGAGACGAATGTTTCAGCGATATACAGCATTTCTTTCCCTCCATCGTTTATCAGTGACGCTTTTCAAATTTCTTTTGTAACCATTTGGAAGCTAATTCTAGTGCCTTTTGTAGTTAATTAATTGACAATGATTTGCAATGTGCAACTCTGCTACATACTAACCTAAAGCATTCGTGATTGTCCTCAGAACAACTGTCACTAATAAAGTGTATTTTTCACTTCAGCACCTAGTGTTTCAGACAAAGAGCGCTAAAATTCTGTATGATTGACAATTGACACCTTTTAGTGTAGCGAATGCAATTTTGTCGTTCATACGAGAAACACACACAGTCCTTCACATCTCAATTGAGGCGATGAAGGTATCTGACACATTTTTTGACTTCAGAAACCGTATGCTTAAGAAAAAGAGTTATAGATTCAGAAATGGTCAGGAGCATCAACTTTTCGTGAAATGCGACGCATTAGCTAGCCCTCCCCCCCCCCTTCCCCAACAGCTCATTTTGAACAACCATTTTGGAATTTCCACTATCTTAAACTCCAAAATCCGGACACACGAATACCACAAACAACTGCGCAACTGCCATAATTCTTCCCCTGATTCAAATGGGTGTTTGCAGCGATTATTCGTCCGCTGTTATGCAGATTCATGGCCTGAAAGCGGCAAATCAGGCTCGCCAATCCAAAAAAAAACGATTTGAATTTTTGAATTGACGTGATTGTGTACAACAACCTCCAGAATGTAGGTGTCTTCAAGCTCGATAGAAATTTGGATGAGTAGTGACTCATTGCTACTAGTCAACTATCCTCAACTCCCAATCGCATACAACATTTTTTACTTCAATTTTCCCGCTTTTCCATTCTATCCATATATGGCTAAAGGGAGGGCAATGCGCTTTGTCTCATTTTCCCATGCTGGAGACGAAATTTTTAGGGAATTTGCAAGCAGCATAAAAGTCCATGGATTTTGCAATTTTTTCTGTATAGCAAAGGCAATTGTTTGACTTCTTCTGTATTCAAATTCATCATCAGCAATTGCAGAGCAGATGTTCCCTTTCTATATCATCTTGGAAAGCTCACTATATGAAGCGTGTAACTTTCTAAAAAACAAGAGGAGTCTTTATAAAACAGAAAATTCTGCGATGAGCCCTAAAATATCTCTTGGAAGTATTCAGGTTCCTACATACAAAATCAAGTTGCTTGCAAATCTTTATAATTCAGGGCACTTGCAAAGTACAAAATGTATTTTGTATTTCCAATGAGAATAATAACACCAAATCCCCTTTTTACAGAAATTCTCATTGGAAAAGTTTATTGTCACTCAATCTACAGTTTATACTAACATACGATTTATCTTCAAATCTGTACAAAGCCTTCTTCAAGCAAGAATTAAGTCAGTGAAAGCTTGCGCTGTATCACTGAATATCTGCTATAACACAATCAAATACACGAGCAAGTGAATTCTTATTCAATTTTCTTTCTTTAGTGGCTGAAAACTAAGTTCAGCCTACGTTTACCAAGTGCAAGTTTGTTTCAGTTACACCTACATATAGTTGTATAGTAAAGCTTCTCTTTGAGTCAACCTCTGGATAAAGGAAAAATTTTTACGGACTCAGCATAAGAAAATTCACCAACAGTTTATAGGTCAAATTTGCTCTCTTACCTTATTAGTTCCAATTTTGCGCAAGTGTTTGTCATATTTTCCTTCTTTCTCACTCGATCGATCTGATTTTTCAAAAGAAGTAAAATACGAAAAAGCCCTCAGATTCAATACCTTCGTGAATCTCTCCTCAATGATGGCTTATTAGAACCAGCTGTTCGAAAACCGTACTGGTCACATCTGTTTCTAATTGTAAGTACTTGTAATCGCTGAGCAGACTAATGCATTTTGCAAAGGGATTCCTTCTACTCTTATTTTGCAAAACTCCTTTCACTGTTTGCTTCTGGAATATCATATTCTTGTATTGCAATATCTAATATCAACACATTGGCACAATAACGAATATATCAAAAGGCGATCCATGTCGTAGAAATACGGTATTTGTCATGTTTTTGAAAAACCACAACTTTTAGAAAGGCATTCTATAACAGGAGTTTCTTGTTGGTTGGGAAGGACAAAATTATGAAACCTGTATTTTTTGACGACAGCATATCATTATCGCTTTCGCGACCCTGATTTTCTTATACAAAAATTCGGCCAGCTGTTTTTATAGAACCTCGTTGCTCCACCGTACATTATATTTGTAATGTCATGTAAACCTATGACTCCGCTCTCTATGAAACAAGTCATGCAAATAACTACAACTGCGGTCCAGACCAAACAAATGTTTCAGTCGTTCTCCAATATCTGATTGTCTACCCGATAGTTCCTCGCGTGACTCTGAGCGTTTCCTCTTCAGCGTAATTCTACTAATGAACGGGTTCATGTCGATTTGAGCGCTACAAGCAATTTGAGTAATTTTGTTAGAGCGTCATTCGTTACAGAGTTGCCTTCCTCGATTGCGCAATCGTACACAATATTTGGCCCATCGACGGAGCGACTTTTGCCTAAAATTTTGAGCTGTTGTTGTCTTGCAATTATCGTTTCGCGCTCCGAAACTATATAATGATGCTTCATTCATTGCTTGAACTATGCTTGAGCCATATATTAGGTCGTACCGAAAGTTCTTGCGCACGATTTTCAAAAACTCATAACTTCTGATTCTTTCAATCGATTTGACTGTTTTTACTTTTTTTTTGAAAGAGTAAGTCACGCTCTTTGTAATGACACCTTAGCTGCTTGCTAATGGTCATCTGTTGCATAGATAGGAGCGATAGAAGAAATTTGGTCAAAATTGGAATTTTCTGTGTAAAGTCATAAAAAATCGGAAACTTGCAGCAAAAATCGGAGCAGTTGGCATTGTAGGTAGTTTCACTAGCTCTTTCTAACAGTGCAAAGTTTGCGCCGATTGAGCGTCTCTATGAAAAGTTATGATTTCCCTGAAAAATGCCAAAATAAATCAAATTCGCCCTTTTGTATTGCTTGCTCGAAATTCATAACTTTTCATAGAGACGCTCAATCGGCGCAAACTTTGCACTGTTAGAAAGAGCTAGTAAAACTACCTACAATGCCGACTGCTCCGATTTTTCTTGCAAGTTTCCGATTTTTCATGACTCTACACAAAAATTCAAATTTTGAGTGATTTTGGTTTTGAGCTCCTATCTATGCAACAGATGACCATTAGCAAGCAGCTAAGGTGTCATTACAGAGAGCATGACCTACTCTTTCGAATAGAAATAAAAACAGTCAAATCGGTTGAAAAAAATCAGAAGTTATGAATTTTGAAAATCGTGCGCAAGAACTTTCGGTACGACCTAATAATAGTCTACTTGAAGAAATTGATCAGCAACACAATACAACACACTTGCAACGCTGAAGAAATTTCTGTAAAATACGGCCGTGAGAGCTCAGGGTATATATTTGCAATTCCTCGTACAATTTCATCTTTTGGCTGTGGTTGTAAGAAAATTAGCCTGTACAATAGATAGCCGCCACTAGTTGTTCTTGAATGATCTTCCCTTTTGTTTGATCTTGGATACTCAGACTACAGGTACGCACTTGCACTACTTTTTTTCGTACCACTTCACTTTCGCGATGAGACTTAAGATTCTCGAAAATGTACTTCAAAGCAGGTATTTGGAAAGATCTGTTGGAAGAAGTCTTGTCTTTAATGTTTTTTTTGTGCACTAACGCAAGAGAAAAAATTTCCGTAACTGCTGTCGTGGGTAGATACTTTCGACAATCTACTGGATCTTTCCACTAATTGCCCGCATCGTTTGTTGCAAAAAAAAGACATTTATCTTCTCTTTTGGCAGTCTGATGAATGGCGAGTAGTTTGAAGTGTTCGCTGATGAATGACTTCATAGAAGTAAAGTGGGGGATAACGAGTGTGAATTAGTTGAGTGTAGAAATAAGACGGCCGGCATTTGCTAGTTTAACGATGTGCTTCTTCTCTATACCTTTGCACATACTGAATTTTTCTCGCCTATTGATACATTATCTCAAATAATCTACAACTCTCCCTCTTCTTTGACACATTCGACAATACGACCCACCGGTGGGTCGTAAATATTCTAAAGCTCGAGCTCCGCCAGTTTACTATGGAATTTTACGGGGTTTTGCACGTGATTGGCTACACATGGGCGAAGCACCAACCAGAGTGGTCCAGCCTTAATGTTACGGTAGGCATACCGTAGCTAGAGATAAGGCACAGACTTCAGCTCAAATTCTTCGCAGAATGATGCTTTTCTGAACATGCAAGTGTACATGCACGAGAAATGCGAGGCGGGCAAGAGACGATGTCGGCCCATCGAAAAATAGATTTTAGTTCTATTGATTTTTTGCATTTGTTCATCCCAGGAAGCTGAAATCTTACATGTAAAGGTTTTGTAGCATGCTGATAGGAGAATGTTAGTCTCAAGTTTTAATACGGCCTTCTCACATCAGTTTTTTGATTTTTACTAAAATCTCACCGTACTGCTAACGTAGCTTTACGGTGAACAGTAATGAACAAAGTGGACACTACAGTCGTGACCAGCTCGTGGAAGAACCCTAAAAAACAATTTTTAATAAAAATCCATGACCTTGGTTCCTACAAAATGACTACCGTAATCTTACAGTATAATGCCAGAAACCGAAATAGATCAGATTTTGATGAGCCCCCTCGATAATTCCTCTGGGCATATTCTCGGAGACATGTTTTGAACTTTTTCCAAAGAGACTAGCAATTCGGACAATATGACCCACGGGTGAGTCGTAAGTTTTACAAAGCGAAAAGCTCTGGCCCGAAAAAGCTGTGATCGATAATCGGCCATGTCGTGAAAGTGTTAATAATTGCAGTTATTTATCGAGAACTGTGGTAGAACTGTGTCAACTTTTTTTTATACCTTCTATCGCACCACTACTTAACCCTCCAACGAGTAATTTATCTAAATTCGTTCAGGTTTCAAAAAATGATTTTTGAGGCAATAACGTGATTTGAACGACAAAAAAATTTCCTGAAACTTATACCGTATGCTTATGCTACTGGAGGATCTTCTACGAAATCACAAGGATTTTGTTTTATTGTAAGTGCACAGCCCTACACAAAAAGCTTACAGCTTCGAAAATCTTCTTCCTCTCCAGGAGTCTGATGCTCGACCTGGCTCTTGAATTTGCTATGTTGAACAAATAATCCTCAGCTCTTGAGCCCTTTTTTTCTGCTCAACTTAGGCAGATCGCTTACGCTGTCAATCCTGGCGATTTCATTCTTGCTGTCAGTGAGCTTACATAGGCTCCAATCCGTTAATTCTCACATTTAGAAGTGTCGTCTTTATATTGATCGTAAATTCAGTATATATATACACATCGTAATTTAGTCGTCCTCGTTTGTTGTCCTAGCATGAGACTTCCTCTACTTCTGATTTGTCCTAGATTGCAACTCAACCACTTTCGAAATCTGTCTTCATTACATTATTTCCAGAAAAAGATAACGAGTAGTCAAGGCGTTACCGCTCGCTCATTGCTCGCTCTTTCTCGACGCTCTTCCAGCCAACTGAGCTTCCTTCAGGGCTTATAACTTTCAGTTTCGGTCAATTCTCCCAATAAGAAGTTATTGGAACCTTGAATCTATAATCTTGGTCCATGGAAATCTGTCCCACTGAGAGCATATGGTTGGGTGTCTTAAGCATATGCCAAATTGCTCTAGATTTGAAGCCAATCTATTAACTCGTGGCTACATGCTAGAGTCTTGAAAAAAATGCAATTTTAGAATAGCACTTCAGTGTAAATTTTCTTTGATTAAGCGAAAAAGAGGAGAATATGGTTTTTACGACGACCTAATGAAATTATACTCTAGAGCAATTTTCTTGACTTAATAATATTTCGTTTTGTTTCTCACGTCCATCTTTTCCCTTGCAATTCAGTGGCGTACCGAAGGGGGAGGAGGATAAAAATGTGCACGTGATCTGTTCATTTTTTGTAAGTAATCAAAATAATTCCTAGAATATTAGCTTGTAAAAAAGCTTGTTTTGGGGGGTTGGCTGCAGCAGGGCCTTTTTCTCAAGATTTCGGGGTCATGGCCCAGGGATTTAGAGAAGTATCTCAAAAAATTTCTTCGCATCTAACTCTCCCCTCTCCATCGCCGGCGGAAATCCGGTGATCGCCATTTGGTAATTAGCCAGCGAAATCTCCTGCTGCTTGTTCGCTTACAACTAAATCTAAGTTTGTTTGTTACTTCCATTTAGCAAGATCAATGCACATCGAGGAGGATGTCTGGAATAATAAAAAGCATATGCAAGCTGCAAGAGCAGGTGGTGAAATCAGAGTAGTGCAACTGCATCCAATCCATCCCATAGTGAGGAAATAAATAGAAACCTGGTATAAGCAGAATGCTGTTTATCTATCTCCTGATCATCCCCGCCCTCTGGAAACTCTTGACAACATCTCGTACTATACTAGTCTACAGACGCAAAAGAGAACATCTCATTACGCTCTCAGAAGCACACTTGTTCATTATGCATTTCGTTTCCGGCGCTTATGCTAGCTCTTACGGGCGTTCTTCTACTCATTTGGAGTCCAAGCATAAGCTACTATAATTGTCTCTTTCCAACTCCGAAGTTCACGAGCTTTCGACCCATACTATTCAAAGTTAACTGAACCTTTCCTTGATATAATTCTGCTTTACTTTCCAGGGTCGCTGCAGGCTGCCTTACATAATGAATTTCTTGTAGTAAACTATTTTTCTTTTTCACGCAGTCCAAGAATTACTTACAAACGAAGAGTCCAAAAATTACTTGACTGACACCTTTCGGTGTCGCATGTGCAATCTTGTCACTCAAAGAGATAAACCCTGGAATATGTCACATACCTCGATGATGTTAGAAGAATTTTCGGCAGTTTTCTTGATTTCTTGACGCGGTAGCTCTCATTAGCGCTTATGAAAGAAATGCCAATGCAATCCCTATTCTAAGAATATTTCTCTCTCATTTATATGATTCTTCTACTACAATCTCATCAAAAGAGACTGTTTTCACCCTTGAATACTCGAAGTATTTCCTGTTCCCATTGCAGCAATGAGAACTCGCATCAGAAAGTATGATCAGGAACATTTGGAACCAAAAATGCATCTTTTGGCAGAGGAGGCTGAGGTTCCCCAGCATAACACACTTCCGGGAATTCTCCCAAAGTATATGGCGTGACGATCTCGAAGCAATCTGGATATCCTCCAGCCCATTACAAGTTGCTCCACGCATCCTGTCATTGATCTCAATGTTGAATGATCTCGTTGTGAGTTCCTACAATCCTTTATTAGAAACCGAGTACCGGACAGGGACAACTGCAGTAATTCTGATTTAAATAAAACGCTCGTAACGATGCGCAGATTTATCGATCAAAATTGCGAATTACATTTGCACAATTAGAAAAAAAGGAAATCTTTTTCTTGTGAATTTTCGGCTGTAGCCAGGGCTCGGCACAGCTGGCTTAGAAGCAAGCTGGTTATCGTTTTTGTGACAAAAAGCAGAAGGGGTTTCGTTTTTGCGGCCGAAAATACAAAAAAATTGCGACGTTTGAGGTTTTTTAGGGATTATGATCTAGGGTCAAAGAGGACTTCGTAAAGATTAGATTAATTAGAAAAAATTATAAAAATTAGCAAAATTCAAGGGAGACTTCGTTTCTTGCATTTTCAACTACATAGCCATCTTGTGCCGAGCCCTGATGGTATCATGTTTGGTAACGGTCGAATATGATCTCGTCTTCACAAATTCTCAAATTTCCCTGCATTCCCTGCATTAAGAGTACTCATAACTACTACTCTCGCGCCAGCTCTGCTTTCTTTTTTGTTTTGGTAACGCGCTGAAGCCATCAAAATGAGTGGATGATGAGAAAACAAAGGAAAGCTCTGCTGAAGCCTAAAACTGCGCAAGATTGTTCGCCTACTAAAGCGGTCTAAATCTTCGACTATTTTTAGACGATACTCCTAGTTTGATTCTTCTAAGAGACGAAAAGTTATGACCTTAACTACTGAATCATAAATGGTGGGTATGGGTCCAAGTAAGGTGAAATTCCGTCAAGTTCACGTTGATGTGACTTTGTCCAACTTCACATACTGTCTTTTAGGGCATAAAAAAACTACGAGGACTCTCAGATAACAATCTTACTGATGCTCAGCGATGGTCGCTTGCTCAAAATTTTCGATGGCTCCACAGCTGGTTCTACCGTAACCCATGACTCAGGCGCATATACATCAATTTGTTAGTAGAAGGTCGTTGATTTGCAATTGCACGGCCTTTTTCGGCAGCCTTCCCTGCTTCATTGAAACCTAATAATCCCGAAGTATGACTGAAAACATTTCTGCTTTCATTTGAGATTTCTCACATGTTATTGCTGGATCGTGTACACGCTCACAAACAACGATTCTGCAAATTTATGGTGATTACGATAATTCCGATTTTTTTGCTGGTTTCACTCTATTACTAAATCGTCCTAACTGGATATTGAGCGCAAACTTTTTTGTTCCATGAGGTTGCGAATTGTGTGCATTTGCGCAATGTCTCATTAACCATAATGGAAGCAGCGAAGCTTTCAAAGTAGTAAGTGTGAATTGAAAAGGGTGAAAAACTAGTAATGACTTTGTCTCACTTCGATGGTGCTCAAGTTTTTGTTTATTCTTGTATAGTCCGCGATTATTTTTGTCCCCTATGACGATACAGTATGCCAAAAAAATCATAATTTAACCATACTCTCTAAACACACCTGTGCTTCAACTGTTTATCATCGTTCATTCAGTAATACGCTCTCTGCTTCTTCATAAATAAAACAAACGCACATCTATCCAAAAAATATCCAAAAAAACTCTTCATGAGTTCAGCTAAAGTGACTGTCTGAGAATTTCTTGCTAAGAGAGTGACGAGGACGGGGGGGAGCAAAAATATTGTTTCAAAGGTTTTTTGGAATTCTTCCAGATTTTTCGCATGCTTTCAACTTTGAATTCCAAAAAAGTGTGCATATGACAGCAGCAAGCTAACATAAATTTTCCGAAACTTATCTTTTCATCATCTACAGTTAAAATAAAATCACAAGAAACTCATGTAAAGCACTTGTAAAAATTTCCCTTATTGGTTAGTTGAGACACTCGCAAATTTTGTGTTTATGGCAGTGAACGGTATAAACTAAAAGCCTTCATCCCCCTTCTCTTAGTGTCACTTTCCAAAGAAGAGCGCTGAAATTCTACTTGATTGACATATTTCAGTGCTCGTGTAGTTTTGTCACTCAAAAACGAGATACGCATAAGTCAGTCACACATTCTAAATGATGTGGTGAAGGTTTCTGTCACATTTCTCGGCTAAAAAAATTTAACGCTTTGAATCTTGCGTATCCTTAAAGGCAGCGTCCAGGCAAGATCCATCCACCCAGATTATCACATAGTTGTAAAGAGGGGCCCATGAGTATCCGATCTGCGTTGGTCCAATCCTTTGACGTGCCCTCTAAAAAGAGATACGGGCCTGTGATACGTATCACAAGCTGCCCCTTCGTGTCACAAACCACCCCTGAGGACGAGTGCTTACGCAGGGTGCGGTTGCATTGCAGTTGCATTGCAGTTGCACTGCACACTGCAATGCAACTGCATCCGTGCTCCCGCTGGCATGACGATGGGGACGAGCAATTCAAAACTCGTCCACCTTTTGAAGAGAGGGTCCCACAGAACCGGGTTCTTTGGGAGTTTTGAACAATTTCGACTTTACAGCTGTAATCAGGGCCACGGAAAGGCCCCAGAATGGCAGAAACATGAGAGGCGAAATTTTGCCCGGACTCTGCCTTTAATACTGACAGTGGCTGTTTGACAATGCTTTGTTAGCGCTCCGAAGAGGCACCTTATTCGGCTCCACAAGCGGATCTCGAAAAGAATATGTGGTCTGCTCATGACATACTCAGTTGATAGTTCTCTTTTTGAAAATCTAGATACTTTTCTATGGAGCCAAAAGCAACAAACGTTTGATGATCATGCTGAAAACTTCTTATCGTGGCTAGAAATTACAATTCATGAATCCTTGGCGGGTTTGAGGGCCTTGCTGTGCATCCACCACATGCTTTTAACTATAAAAAATGCCAGAAGTTCAAAGCCAGGCATCTCGATATTCGTCAGATGGTTGGCATGACAAACGGAAGCAACAATCCGAAGCATCCGCTTAGCATGAGATGTAGTCCACTACAAGCTATTCCACGCTCTGGCCATTAATCCTAGATGTGACTTCATCTGGCTTCCACTGTGTATACAGCTTTCTGCGCCAAATGTCATTCAGCCAAAGCACTGTATAAGGATTTCTACTTTTTTGAGTTTTCCACTTTTCACAGAATCCAAAGTGCTAATCACTTTCGCGTCAACCTCCGCTTTTCCTTTTGTTTTCCATGTCTGACTATTGAAATAAGTGGATGCCGAAGAAACAAAAACGAGGCTCCAATAAAGGCCCAAAAGTAGCTCGAAGCCTGTTAAGATCCAACTATACAAAGGGCTGTTGATGTGAAGGTGCAGCCACTTCACTTCGCGAACTCGTTTTAGTCTCATATGGACCTATTTTCAGCAACATATTAAGTAGGTCTTCATAAGTTTTGAAAAAACCGTAGAAAATGTGAGACAGTATCGTCTGCTCTCCAAAGCATAGATAATAGGTTGTAAAGAAAGTTCCCGGGCAGTTTTGGAAATTTCATTTTCAAACTCATTTTTTGGCGCTCGGTCGGAGTGCGTAAGCTTTTCAATACCGCTTCTGATTTCTATCGATGCCAATACGTGTTTGATCTACACACTAAACAAGGAAGTCTTTTCAACCATAAAAATTTCACAATTTTTCTTTCTGAGGCAATTTTTTGTGCAGTTCGAAGAATTCCATATAATTATGGGTGATCTGATTGAGGAGCCTTTTGACTTCTAATTCGCAGCTGCACTCGATTTTTGCGATCTGCGCTCAGGAATTACAAGCTGTCGAACATGCACCTGACTACATCTCTTTTCGCAGCTGGCGTCGCTTCTGCGGGAATCGCCACGCCTGGATGATGGGTCCAAAAGATGTGTAAGGCACTAACCCAACAATGTTCGCAATAATCAAAGATTTGGTCCGCCCTGTGCAAAACGAGAAGACTTCAAAGCAACTTACTCGAAAAACGGTGCATTTTTGGGGGCAAAAAATGGTCGATTTTTCATTTTTTCTGGAAAAGAATTTTTTGCAGGTGGTCGCTCAAAGACTTAAATAGTCTACATAACAGCCCCAGCAGACTTCTATATAATTACAGCATCTGAGCTCTCCAGCTCTTACCATGGCTGAAATAATCCTGCACAAGGAGGCCACTTTTCGCGTTGACCTTTTTTCATTTTGCGCATGCTGGTGTACCGTAGTGAGGTGCTGAAAATCCAGCAAGACAAATATACGTTGTAGACAAAATTGTCATTGCAGTGAAGTTTGTAGCCCTAAAGAAAATTCAGCCTGTTTGAAGTTACAGTGATTTGAAAAAAATTTTCGCAAGTGCCCGGTACCTTTCTTTACAACCTAATAGATCACCTTCACGCGATCTTTATCGGTTCGTGCTCCTTCATTAGAGCCATTAATCTCATGAATTCTCGCAAGGTCTTGCGTTGTCGCATATGCCAATGTAGCCCCTCATTTACGCGAAGAAAGCAGTGGTATCAACGCAGAGTACTAAAGCTTCTAATACAATACTGAGAAGAATCTCAACAAATGCAGATCTACAGAAATTTCTTGCTTGATGTTTAGAAGACGACTGCAGTCATCCGGTCTCAGAAAAGATTAGATGACTAATTAAGAAAATATCTTTTTTTTTGCATTTTGTAACTCTACACTAGAGAGCAGTTTGCTTTTTTGAAAGGTTATCTTCATGGAGACTTTGTTACCGAACTCCCACTGATGCTACAAAAGCAATTCGGCATTGCTTTAATATCTTCTCCTCATTTTTTTTGTAGACTTAGAGAGCTGTTAGTTGGAAATGCTCACTCATAATTACAATGAAGGCAGCGAAGCCAACGTAGCGAAAGTCAATTATAAATGGGAACAGGCAAACAGGCATGCTAATGGCTCTTGTCAAAGTATAACGTCTCTAGTTTTTGTTCGCTCTCAAAACGGTTATTATTTTTGTATCGTCAATACGGTGCAGCAGTCTCTAGTCATACTCTTCGCTCTGACTGATCATCATCGTATTTGCTATGGACTGCCCCTCACTGGCTCTTAAAAAATAAAAAAGACGGATTGCACCCTCATTGTTTCTCTTGCTAGAAATTTCTGAAGAAAAAACTTGCAGAGCTGATAAAGCTCTTGCGCAGCCGTTAAAAACCTTTGCGAAAAATTTCTTTCGTAATATTCATTTATTTCATTATGTATTTACTTACCAAAACTCTCAGGGTGCACCAGGAAGGAAAAGAAGAAGAAATCTTTAGTTATTTAATGGATCAATCAGTTTCTGCCCAAATAGTTTGCATTGTATGAGGCTTCAAGTTCTGGAGTAATCCGTTTAGGCTTGGCTGTATGAGACTTTCCGTTCCTCAATCAAGGCTGTAATTTCTTAGCATTTCTTGATATTGGGAATGATTGTGTAAACGTGACTCAAACGACCTCCTACGGGAACAATATGAAATAGTACTTGAGTTCAACAATAAAGCACTCCTTTTATTTGAGTCTTTATCTACAAATGCTTATGCTTGTTAAATGGCCGTTCAATTAATTAATTACACTGGACAAACAGTCGACAACCTTGAGTAGCTTTTTTTCTTCGACTCGTCCGCGCTATCATTCCCGGCTTTGCTTTGGGACCTTCACGTAGTAGAACTACGAAGTCATATAGTCATAAAAGGACAAATTTTTGATGCCTCGTTATACACTTGCTTTTTTGTCTCGTTTCCCATTGAGCCAAGTGAGTGGTCATTCAAAGTGTCTTGCATATTCTGTGTAGGCGGTGATTAGTCAAGTGATCTTCGAACATTTGCACCTTTTCCGAAGCGAGTCGAATGAATATCGCTGTTTTTCTGCAAGTGTTTCATTCGAATGGTTAAGAAAATCATGGTTCATTATTTCGAGACTCTACAATCTGCGGTCGAGTCCTTAGTAAATCGAGTTTAAGTGCCGCCATTTCCCGTTTGACGCCGCACAGTTCGAATATATCTTGTTCCAATGGCTACCTCTGAGAGTTCTGACTGTATCTGGCCTCGCAACCGTGGCAGTGAAACAAGAACTAAAGAGAGCGCATTTACCGCTTTCATTAACATATACAGGGTGTCTCAAAATTATGTATACACTGTTTGATTGTTAATATCTCTTTTCCCAAGAAGTCTCTTGGCTAACTCTGAACACCATTTTGTAGAGCTGGCTTCAACTTAGATTTACAGTATGGAGCGAATCACGGATCGCTGTTCATTAGTGTAGGATTACGGTAGAAACTTTCAGCTTATAGCGTCATTAGGGTTTACCGTGTTTCTAAAAAAGTTTCAAAAAATCTGAAAAGTGGTGTACTAGGGTTTTCAAACTCGCTAACTTTATTGTTTGACTTTTTACGAGTTCATTGCAGACAACCTGGCAGGTGTCAATGGACATCTTCTTCATTTTATGTTCCGCATAAAAATTCATGGTATTTTTTGTTTCACTCTGGTAAACTGATCGCTCACTTTTTACTTATTTTCTTCTCATATGAGCTTTTTGCACAGCTACGCCGTTTGCTTTGCTCATTTATCACTCAATCGTTGCTCATTATAAATAATGGCTGCAAGCCTCTAGAAGAAACATCTTAGAGTGTATTGTACTTCAAAAAAAAAAACATCTCCGCCTCCCCTCTTCACCTCGGCATGTTCTCTCTTTTCTACACCGTATACCGTTGATATGACATCGTTTTGAGACATGAAAAGAGCCTTTTGACTACTGAAACTTCTTTTGATAGATTTTGTTGACAATCTTGAAGAGATGAGTTGACTAAAGGATTAACTCATGATAATTTCTCGAATCTAGGGACTCTCAAACATTTCCATCGCGATTCAGCTTCCTGCGATAATCCTAGCTCGTTCTGCCTGTCAGGACATTTCTCAGAGGGGCATTGCAGCAGGCAGTGATGGATCTCTGAATTGCAGAAGATAACAATCTGGATGTGCGCTTCAGTCTCGTAATGACTGATTTGGATAAAGCGCAAGAATTTTATTCTTTATGAAATGGGCATATCTGCTGAGGACTTACACATCCGTAATGACCTTGTTCATGTATTCCTGATTATGTATCGCAGGTAATGCTCATTGCCTAAGTCGATGAAATCCTTGGGGAAGATGTTTTGGTGATTTACAACACTGAGCACTTACTAATCATTCTCATTTCCTAAGTGACTGCTTCTTCGGGTTTGTTTGGCTGACCATGAAGAGCTATGTACGATGCTGTAAGACCCATAATAGAGTAGTCAAGTAGTCAAAAAATGGCGTATGGACTTTACTGACACTGCACACACAAATTTGCATTCCTCAAATGATCACAGAACAACTGTGATTTACATGTCCAAAAAGAACACTTCACTTCGCAGTGGAGCTATTTTTTCGTCTTAAACAGCTTTCGTGTTACTTTTCAAGCGAAGAGCGTCAAAATGCTATTTGATTGACATCTTTCAGTGTCGCATGTTAGTGGTGTCACTCAAACGAGATACACACAAGGATAAGTCAGTCACCATCCTAACTGATGTGATGAAAACCGCTGTCACATTGCTCTACTTCAGTAGTCTTGCGCTGTAAATCCTGCAGTATTGGATACATTGCACATGTAGTTTGACACTGCTAGGCCTGCTCACCTCGAACTTCTGCAGGATGTGTGGTTTATCTATAATTTAGGTTTTCAACCATTGTGAAATAATCAATTTTATAATCTCCCTCTAATGCAAAACTTCTAGTTTTCTTCCTGCACCTCTTTTAAACTGATATCAAAGCGCCCAAACAATTGATTTGAAGATCAAAGTTCAAGCTCGATTATCAATAAATCTTGGCATGAGGTAGTTATTTTTACGTATTCTATAGCCGATATCCAAGTTTATTGATACGCTTTATTCAGTTGGGCCAACGTTTCGGTGCCTTCACCTTCGTCAGAGCCTTGGCAATCTTCGAATCAAAGTTGAGAAACTGAATAGAGTATATTAACAATCTTGGTTAGGCTGTAGAATAAGTATAAAAATATCTAAAGATTATCCAAAAAACGTTTAAGACTCGTGTACGAGAATAATTGTTAGATCAGCGACGGCTTATGGACCTCCCGGATGATCTAGTACTTGAAGTTCAGCTCTTCAAAAAAACAGTCAAAGTCTTCGATGATCTCAGCTCCTCTAGAATGCTTGAAATGTATGGCATGTCTGAGATCCTATAGTTTGAGACAGACCATTACAATGGCTCCACCCATCTTGCCATTCATGTTAGAAGCGCTTATCTGATTCCCAGCATAACTTAATCTCAAAGCTGTGGCATTCGAGTTATAGAAATCGAAAGAGTTGCAAGAATCTGTCCCCTAACTTTAATGACACCATTTATTGTAATATACAGATTTATTGCAAGTCACCAGATTCACAAAAAAAGAGGATCCTTTACGCATATTCGCCAACAGACCTAAGGTAAGCATGACTTTAAACTGTCTGATGCCGGCGCTTTCTTTTTTCTGCAAAATGATCTAAATTAGTTATGTAAATCTTAATTAGTCATCTAATCTTTTCTGAGACCGGATGACTGCAGTCGTCTTCTAAACATCAAGCAAGAAATTTCTGTAGATCTGCATTTGTTGAGATTCTTCTCAGTATTGTATTAGAAGCTTTGTAAGCTTCAAATACTCTACTTTTTGAATTGGCCGTCATTCCTGAAGGAGCTCACAAATACTATTCGCTACCACTTTCGCGCCAAGCAATGCTTTTCCTATTGTTTTCAACGTCTGGCCATTGAAATAAGTGGGTGGGGAAAAAATAAAGGCGAGGCTCCACCAAAAGCCCAAAATTAGACCAAGATTGTCTTAACTATATATTAGGTCGTTCCGAAAGTAATGTCGCTTTTTTCAAATGAACGCCACATTTCGTGGAACTAAGATTTTCAAGAGGTCTTGGAATCAGTCGATGCAGAATTTCATCCTCTTTCTAATGGTTGTAATCTCATTGCATAATATTCAATGAGCTCTCAAAAAATTACTAAAACCTGCGACTTATGCTTTTTGTCATGGTCAAGTTCGGCTATTTTTCTTAATTTTTGTACTGATTCCCCGAAGATGTACAAGTAGCAGATAAATAGAGCAAACCCTATAGGATACAAAACAATTTTTTTCTTTTCCTTAGCTTGCGTCTTGGAGCTTGTAGAACCAATTTTTCAGTGCTATCAAATCCCATATTTGGTCAACTCAGACCTCACAGAACAACAACCGGCAAGCGACTCGGGTGTCATTCGATGCAGCTTTTTCTCCTCTTTCCACCAGTTTTTTTTATTTCTGATTCATTGAGTTTTCCGGGACAAAATCATCATAATTCAGGTTTTCCAGGGCGCCCCAGGTTGTACCCGGAATTTTCGAAAGTTGCTAATCTGAAGCGGTAAATGCTCACATGCTTTGTAAAATTAGTGTTAAACCATAATCCACCTTTGTAGGTTTCAGAATCCGAAAGTTTATTGGTGTTTGATGCATATGTGTTTGAGACAAGCCTGCAAAAATTTGGTGACTTCATTGAAAAATCTCTACAAAAATTATGACGAGATACGGAGAGCAGAAATAAATAGCACCGTTTCCTATAGGGTTTGCTCTATCCATCCACTACTTGGACTCCTTCCGGGAATTATTACAAAAAATTAGAAAAATTGTGAAACTTGACCTTCCCAAAAAGCATGGGTTGGAGATTTTAGTAATTTTTTAAAAGCTCATCGAGTATTCTGCAGTGAAATTATAGCCATTGGAAAGAGGATGAAATGCTGCATCGAATGCTACCAAGATATCCTAGAAGCGTTGCTTCCACGAAATGTAGCGTTCAATTGAAAAAAGCGACATTACTTTCGGAACAACCTAATACATAGAGAGGTGTTTGGATGTGCAAATTAGCAAGAAACTAAGTCTTTTGCATTTTTATTTCTGCCTTCTGCTGCATCATTTTTCATTTCAAGTTCCAGATCAAAAAAGTGTAGGCGGTGTGAAGCATCCCTCTCTTAAACCTAGTTTTCAACCTTCACACAATCTTTATCGGCTGGGCCATGTCCTTTTATTAGCGTCACTAATCCAAGAAACTCTTGCAAGGTCTAGGTTACTATGCGTCAGTAGCCCCTCATCTACGCGAATATGATGATCTAATAAGCATCGTAACACCTCGCGCTCATCCGTTTACGCATGATTTCTTTCTACTCGGATTGGTCTCATAATTTGCACATGCTTCCAAGACTTACCTTGTTGTCTCAAGAAGATTTATCTGTTACTGTACTGGAATGGCTCCTTCGAAACGTCTGCCTCTTTTGAGATGAAGGTGAGATGGTTTTGGGAAAAAGTTTGAGATTCACTACAGGTTGCCATTGGTACTGTTGCCCACTAAGTCAAAAAAATGCTCCTCAACAAATTTTCTATCGTGTGTACGAAACTTTCAAAATACTCGTCTTTCTGTTCATGTCGAATCGTCCTTACTCCTTTTTTTCATTATTTCTGTTATGGACTTTGATGAGCGCGGATAGTTTAGTGCAGAGTCATAATTAACTTTATAGAA
This sequence comes from Cylicocyclus nassatus, assembly GCA_958299035.1. Classification (NCBI taxonomy): domain Eukaryota; kingdom Metazoa; phylum Nematoda; class Chromadorea; order Rhabditida; family Strongylidae; genus Cylicocyclus; species Cylicocyclus nassatus. Next base: position 26,719,299 of record CATQJL010000223.1, on the reverse strand, counting down.
TGTCACTGTAGCTACGGAACAAATTCAATGGTTCTTGCCGCTCTCATGAGCTCTTTTCACTCCTATCAAAATTAGTTATGTATGTGCTTACTCGTCGAAACAGTATCCTGTAGTAAAGTAATACAATTTCCTTGTCATCCCTTACGCTATAGTTGGTCCTCATTGCTTTTCCTGCGAATAGCCTCCTGTTACTCGAAAAGAAGAATATGCACTCTCATTGTTTCTGATGCTATAAATTCATGGAAAAAAGATTGCAGCAATTATAAAGTTTCTGCACAAACAGTGAAAACTCTGCGAATAATCTATTTCATGTCATGCAAATTGATTTGAATGACGAGAATGATAGATTAAGATAGTTTGTTACGTACAAATCATGCTCGTGCTCGTTGGTACTTACACGCAGATTCCAATCCACTAAGATTCTTTCGAATTCAAATCTCTTCCCAAGTTTTCACCCATTGTGCTATTGTTCTTTCTCGGTGTCTTTTGTTACCTGGAACTCGCCCCTCCATTGTTTTGTCGTTTGATGAAAAGTGCAAATTATTTCCTGGTAGATATCAAGGCCCCCATTTTGTAATTTGGCCTGACACAATCCATCATTTCAGTTCTGATTTAATTCAATGTAAAGTAAACATTTCTATTTGATGTATCGACATACTCCTGAAATAAAAGCTTAGGTTTGTTAGCTCTCATATCTCACATCTTATCCGCTAAGACTTTATGAATCAGTTTCCGATTTTCTCGATTACCACTAGTCTCCAATAAACAAATGTTTAGCCGGGAGTTGAGGGAACTGCTTATGATACTTGTAGCGATGAAAATTTCCTTTTTTCTAACAAATCATCCACTCCTTGATCACCTCGCCATTTATGAAGCATGTTTTGTTGCCAAGCTTTTTTGATCCTACTGACCTACACCAGTGGCCTACTGGGGGGGGGGGGGGGGGGAGGCAACAAAAATTCTTTCCTGATGAAGGTGCTTGGCGTTAGCACGCACTCCAAAAAAATTCTTGTGCTTTCCAAACTTTTCGCGTGCTCAGTGCGCGAAAAATTTTTTCATAAAGCTAAATTGAATTTTCAAAGAATAGTGAAAATTATTTTGATCATTCAAAAGTATAAACAAGTTACGTGCACTTTTTATGACTTATGTACAAAGCTTCCAAAAATTTCGCGATTCATGTTCGGGAGAGGGAGGAGGGGTGCAGCGGTCAATCGATAAAGTAAATCGTTAATCCTTGAAATACACTTTCTTTTTCCGGTCTTGTCACCCATGTGGGTCAAGTAAGTTCTCTTTCGAATGTCTTGCCTATTCTCTATAGACGTTCATTACTCAAGTGCCCTTCACATTTGCACCTGTCCCTGAGGGGGGTCGCATGCGTTGTTTTTAATTTGAAACTCGTTTGGACTGCAGTTTACCCATTCTCCATAACTTTTCTCTGCACTTTGCAGTCAAAATGTCCTCGCTAAAATCGTTCACTAAATGGTGCTACAGTCAAAGGCCGAACTTCATAATTTTCATGCGCGCACTCCATTCATAGTGGCGAGTCTTTAGCAAATCGAGGTTAACTGCCACCAATTTTCCATTCACTGATCTCACCGTTCGAACACAACCTTTCCTGGTATCCCTAACATCCTCCTCATGCTTGCATAGCTTCACAATCAAAGCAGTAAAAAAAGCCACCCTTATTACTATGCATATATTTGGCGCATAACTTATAGGATCATAAAGACAATTTGCAATTCTAAGCGCTAGGATCTCCTTAGCTCAATCTCTTTCCCTTTGTTTCTCACGTCCACCATTTTTCTGCAAATCCGATATCTTCGCTGATCTCGTTGAACGCTTTTGACCCGATAGGTCATTTATCAGAAAAAGTGTCGGCGACATGGCAGTGCCAGTGAGCATTCTTCTCTCAAACGCAGTTTCACTTGGAAATATCTGTTAGTTTCCAAATTTTCTTTTTTTCAAAAACAGTCGCATTGTGGTTAAAAGGCTAAACAAAAAACACAAAGTCGATTCTTCTTCAGTTTTATATTTTTACGATAGCAAAAGATCCTCAATTTTCTTGCGTTTTCTTCTCATCTCAACTTTTACACAACTGCGCTATTTGCTTCGCCCATTTACCACGCAGCCGCTGTTCTGTATAATTAATAGCTGCAAGCCTCTAAAAGAAATATCTCAGAGTGTAATGTACTTACAACAGCCGTG
>CATQJL010000223.1:26656579-26716594 GCA_958299035.1 Cylicocyclus nassatus | reverse complement strand
AGCAGTGGTATCAACGCAGGAGTACTAATTTGCAGACAAATTCGCATAATCCCTCCCATTTTTAGAAGAAACAGAAAATTTAATATCGCGGATTGCTGTTTCTTTTGTTGCTATTCTGCTTGCTTTTTCAAAATCCTCTTTTAAGGATTTCCCTAAATCCCTAAACACTTCCAAACACTAGGTTACAATGGAGTAATTACTAAGATCTTTTTACTTATGCAGATTTATCACATCTTTTCTATAGATCGTGTTTAGGTACTAAACTTCTTTTTCAATCCGCGTTTAGTAACTAGCGAAACCACTTGATTTTTCGAAAACAGCCCTACCCATTCACATCACAATTTTAACTTCATTAGTTCTATACGAAACTGCGAGCAAAATCAACATGATAATAATTTCTTGGAGGCTCTGAAACTCTCTATCAGCCCTATAGCTATTCAATAGCTTCGCCAAATAATCTCTGATTCTGTCTGTCAGGACATCCCTCATGGGATGCATTGCAGCAGACAGTGATGAATTTCTTCGAATTGTGGAAGATAACCATCTGACGATGCCTTCAATCTAGCAATGTCTAACGCGAGATGATAGCTTGATGAATTTCACTTGGCCTACGAGTCAAATGGGAGGGGGGGGGGGGGAGCAGGGGGAGAGCCCTCTCATGCTCTTGTCCGCATGTCTGCTCAAATTTTTGTAATTTACTATTACTACATGTTTGTACTGAAATTGCATGTTTGCAAGGACCTTTGGTGAGCCAAACACTCCATATAATCAGATTCACTTATATTAGCTAAGTCTACTAAGAATTTTTAAGAAAGGTACATTCTGTTTGTTTTGTATCACTACCTAACACAGCATTTCCCTATGAAATCATCTCCCTAGAAACTTTGAAAGTAGGACGTATATGCTGCGTCGTTATACTCATACTTTCAGTTATGCTAAAGATCGAGCATACTAAGTTCTAATCTGCCGCTAACTCGCATCCAAATTGTCCTATTTTTTACTTGTATCTGCTGCGTTGCACTAGAAATAGGATATGCAATGGAATATGCGAGGTTTCTCACACTATCCCGAAAAAAAAAACGCTATTCAAATTCTGCAGTCCCGAGCATACTGTAGTGTTGCACATCCATGCTTTCCTACGGGCAAAAAATATACTGAATTTATCAGAAAATGTACCTCAAAACTGTGAAATGTAACTTTACTTTCATAATTTCTATAAGCTATGGGAATTGATTCAATGTCTTATTCAGAAGATAAATTCGAAAGAGGTGCACTCTCAAAAGTGCTTCACATTTTATATTCTCGTCGGAATCTACGTAAATGTAGTGACCTCGGATGCTCTTGTATCCTCAAGAATAGATATGGTAATCCTATTTGCCCAAACTAACGCAGACCTTGGGAAGAATGTGATAATACACAGTAAGGTGGATATGCTCTCTAACAGTCATCTCTTTCTCTCACACTGGATAAAACCAATAAAGCGTAATTTTAATAGTTCTTTGTGGTCAAAATTGAATAGCACTGATTCAGACTACACAGTCAACAAATCTTTAGCACCCACGATGTTATTTTTCAAGCTAAGAGCACCAAAATTCTGTTTGATTGACACCTTTCAGTGTAGCGAGTGCAATTTTGTCACTCAAACGACAAACACTCTAGTATAAGTCACTCACACATTGCAGAAGTGATGAAAGTTAATGACACATTTTTTGACTGCAGAAGTCGTATGGCTAAGAAAATAAAAGACCGCGAAGCAATTCAAAGCATCAGCTCGTAAAATGCAGAGTCTCTACTGCAAGCTACAAGCTAACCCACCCAATAATAACCCTTCATTTTGGATGACCCCAAATCCCTGCACAACCTTATGCATAAGATCCGGACATACGAATTCCACGGACAACTGCCATATTCTTTCTCCTGATTTGAATGGGCGTTCGCACACAATTTGTTCGCTGCTACGCGAATTTATCGCCTGAAAGCTGCAAATCAGGCTCGCCAAATGAAAAAAAGCGATTTCGATTTTAAGTTGATGGTACTGTGTACCACAAGCTTTCAAGAATGTAGCTGGTCTTCTAGCTCCTGCAAATTTGGGTGATTAGTGACTCACTGCTACTATAAAATCTCCTTTTTAATCCTCAATCGAGTACAACAGTTTTTTCCAAACTTTTCCAGTTTTTTAAAATTCTATTCCAATTTTATGTGGCTAAAGAGAGAATAACGACGCTTTGTCTTTTTCCACGCTGAAGATGTGGGACGGATTGCTAACTTCACTAGCCATTTCAATAACATCTTTGATGATTACTGAGCAGACTTCCTTTCTCTATAATATTTTAGGAAGTTTGAAATATATTGAAGCATGTAAATCTCGGAAAAAATGGGAAATTTTCTAGACAGGAGTGTAAGCAAAGAGTATCTTGTACCATAATGGAAATAAAAATGCCAAATCTTTTATTACAGAGGCTTCCAATTGGGAAAAGTAGTGTACTGTTACATAATCTACAAGCTACTAAGAGTTTAATATCTTCAAAGTTTCGTAAAGGACACAAGTCCTTTCTAAGCAAAGCTGGCGGTACATTGAATATAACTTAAATACGCAAGCGAGTTAAAATGTCTTATTCAATTTTCTTACTTTAATGGCTGACAACTAGGTTCAGCCTACGTTCGCCAAGTGCAAGTTTTTCTCAGTTACACCTATAACTGTATAATACATACTTTTCTTTGTCACCCTTTTAATCAAAGGAAAATATATGCGGGTTGCATGAGAAATTTATTCAATACTTTCTTGGTCAAACTTGCTTCCTAATGTTATTTGATCAAGCACTACGGTTCCGTACAAGAGTTTGTCATATTTGCCTGCCATTCTGGATTTCGCTCGGTAGATTTGATGTTTTAGAGGAAGTAAGCTAAGCAGTGGAGGCCGTCAGATTCAAAATTTTTTATGAGTCTCACCGCAATGATTGCTTATTAGAACCAGCTGTTCAAAAGGTCTTATGGGTCACATCTGTATTTGGGTGCTTGTAATTGCTGAACAGCTTAACATTTTGCACAAGAATACTTCTATTTTTAGTTCTTGCAAAGCTCCTCTCACTGTTTGTAATCCCCTCCTTTACAATATTGATGCTAACATAATTGGTGTACTCAACAAATATGTATATATCAAAAGGCAATGCTTGTAGGCTATCTGATTGTCCATTCGCTCATTCCTCGCGTGACTCTAAGCGTTCGCTCTTCAGCGTAATTTCACTAATGAACGGATTCGTGTCAGATTTCGAGGGCTACAAGCGATTTGAGTAATTCAGTTAGAGCGGCATTCGTTACAAAGTTCCATCGTTGAAGCAATTTTTGCATAGAATATTGAGCTATTGTTATCCCTAAAATCATTGCAATTATCGTCCTGCGCTCCGATTATGTGTAATGATTCTATGCTTGGTTCATTTAATAATTGTCTAGTCCAAAAATTTCATCGGCAGTACAGTACAGTACACTTGCAGCGCTAAAGAAATTTGTATAAAATCAGTCGTGGGGCACGCCCTCAAAGTACAGAGAGTCCCAAAAAAATGTGAACACTGTTTGATCGTTAATAACTCCGTTGCTTTTATGTCTTCCGCCGAGCTTGAGGCATCATTCTATAGAGCGAGGCCTAACTTAGATCTGCAGTATGGAGCGAATCATCGATCGCTCTTCATTACTGTAGGATTACGGTAGAACTTTGACAAGGATTTTAAGCCTTTGAAAGCCATATTCTGCCTCGGAACAAAACCAAACAGGCCAAAAACTTTTATACATGGGTATTGGAAGCCGCTGAGTTCGAATATGAAATTTTCACTTCACTGTGATGCTTCCTTTTAAGGTTATCCCAGGTAAACCTTAATAACCGAATTTCCAGCATTTGTCAAAAATATGATTACACCATCAAAAAAGCTAAAAACACTCGTAAAAAGGTGCGTTATGGAATCAGCATGCGCGAAACCCTTAGTACACGATTTTCAGGTTTTTTGAAACAATTTTGTCAAATGGCATATTTCACAATAGATCCACATGCCAGAAGTTTATACCGTAATCCTACAGTAATGAAGAGCGATCGGTGATTCGCTCCATACTATAAATCTAAGTTGAACCTCGCTCTACAAAATGGTGCCTCAAGCTCGGCGAAAGACATAAAAGCAACGGAGTTATTAACGATCAAACAGTGTTCACATTTTTTTGGGACACCCTGTATATAAATGCGAAAGCCACTAACTGCTTTTGAATGATCTACTCCCTTGTCTGACTTTGTATACTTAGGGGCTAGTCTGCACTTGCACCTTTATTTTTTTCGGTACCACTTCACTTTCGCGATGAGGCACAAGAATCTCGAAAATGTACTTGAGAAGCAGGTATTTTTGGGAAGATTTATTACAAAAAGTCTTGTCATTATTGTTTTTTTTTGCATTTGAAGGAAAAAACGACTCTGCAGCTGCTATCGTGAGTAGATACTAGCGACCATCTACTCGTCTTTCCACTAATTGCCCGCGTCGTTAGTTGAAAAAAGCACTTATCCCCTCTTTATGGCACTCTGATGAATGGGGAGTAGTTTGAAGTGATCTTTAATGAAACATGGAAAAGTCTTGGATAACGAGTGTGGATCGTGCTGAACTAGAGTTGAGCACGCATTGGTTGGCTTAATGATGTTGCTAATCTTCTCTCTACCGTCGCTTTCGTCATTTTTGTATCATTTTTGTGTCAATTTTCTATATTTCACTTTTGCACAGCTTGAATATTCTTATACTCAGTGTACAGTTTCCGATACAGAGTCTCAAATAAACACCCGCAACTCCTCCTTTTCGTGAAAAAGTGGCACAACGAGATTTCAGATACAGTCCATCTTCAATCTAAATGTGCATATTGTGTTCTTCCATGAGCGCGCAAATGTTCACTCACTCTAGAAATCTGTTTGATTTGGCACCTGTCAGAGCGCTGTCATGAAGAAGATCATACTGATATTAAATAGTAAATTTCTAATTCATGGTTGAGGTCTAACAAACATGCATGGATTTAGGTGCTGAATTCAATCCCTTCATATCCTTTATGCATCTGCCGCATTTCTTCACGTCCATGAGTACTCGTAACTACTACTCTCGCGCAAGCTGTTCTTTTCCAGTTGTTTTGGCAACGCACAGAGGCCATTGAAATAAGTGGATAACCAGAAAACAAAGGAAATCCTGCTGGAGACCAAAATCACGCGACATTGTTCGCCTCTTAAAGAGTTATAAAGCCTTGTCTCTCAATTTTAGTATAGAATTATTTGGGAGAATTGTCTGTCTCCGCTAACAATTTGTCACATGCGGGAGCAACGCGTTGAAACTCAAATGACGATTTGGACTGGTATCAAGCTAGTTGTGAGAAAATGAAGGCAATGTTTCTTTTGCAGCAAAACTAGACTCGATTTTTTGCGCTGAAAGAAGTTGAAGAGCCCACATGAATTAACAGGGCCATGAGCAACTAAGTAATTGTTACGATGTATCAGCAACCAACAACAATATCCAGCCCATTTTTCTCATCTCACTGACTGAAAAGCACTCGTGTCCAGCAAGCAATTGAATTCGTTGTTTAGCAAAACATTTTCTTGGTCTATTACCGTCTATAACAAATGCTTATAGGATTGTTTTCCCATGCTATCCGTTCAAGAGGATGTGATGAAATTCACCTGTACTGGCTTTTGTTGCGATTACGTTCGGCTGTAGATGTTGTTTTGAAGGACTTAGTAGTACTGTGAGAGAGCCTTCAGATAGCAATCTCACCAATTCCAATGATTGCTTATTAGAAACAGCTGCTCTAAATTTCCAATGGTCGCATCTGGTTTTACTTGTAATCCCTGCACACTCACAAATTTTGCTGGAGGATTCTAGTCCTCCTATCTTCCTTTCGGTCCGTTGCACCACGTTTCGGTAACCTTTTCCTTGTATTTTTGAAAACCTAGCATTCTCAGGAGCGGACTTTGAGTATCCGTCCTAAGATTTGCTACATGTGGATTGTGTACTGAGCACAAACGATCCTGCCAAATTATTATGGGTATTAAACATTAGATGAGCTCATCTTTCCACTTTGATAATTGCTAAATTTTCCTTATTGGCTGCAAAAGCAGGCAAATGAGCAGCGAAATTATGGAAATAGTGAGCGACAAAAGGGTGAAAGAAGCTAATGACTTAGCCGCAGTTCAATGTAAGGGTTTTTGTTGATTCTTGTGAAGACCGTATTATTTTGGTGCTCTGTGGCGATACAGTATTTCAAAAAAAGAACAATTTAATCTTACTTTTTATAGTGCTTGACTGGTCATCGCTTTTCCATTTCAGCGTTCTCTATGCTTCTTAGTAAATAAGAAATGCACTTCATCGTTTTTGGAAAATATTCAAAAAATTTAAGCTACATGAAAATTCTTCTGGTGAGATATGAGAGCGGGGGGTGGAGGGGGAGGGAAGAGTGGGGGGGGGGGGGGGAACAGAGACTGTTTTCGAATGGAAATCAAAAAAATTTTGTGGGATTTTTTCAGATTTTCTTCGAGCTTCTATCCTCGAATTTCAAAAAAAGTGGGCGTAAGATCGCAACTATAGTTTTCAAAAACTCGCATTAAAAACTCATAAAAACTCTATCGGTTTATCTGAGAACTCCTAATTTGTTATCTTCATAAAATAGTATGCTATTCTTTCCAACAGCGCAGCGAATAGTGTAAATAAATCAACTTTTTGTGCTTTTTTACTGACGTCATTTCATGCCAGTGAACAAATGCTTGAAATCAATATAGAAGAGTCTACAAGCTCAATTTTGTGTGCAGAGGATGAATTGCTCTCAATGATTAATCTGCCTTTTATACAGCTATGAGTGCTGCTTTGGAACCAGTCGGAGAGAGGCTTATTTCTTCAGTAGGTGCATAGTCACTATGTTCTGCCTCTGCATATATCTGTATATAGAAGATGCTTAATAAGCTCGTTAGACTTTTTTTCACTAGCAGGGATGCTACGTTCTTGCAAACCTTTTTTCCTCACAATAAGACGAGATGCCTACGCTCTCATCTTGCAATTACGCTCTTGCCGTGTGTATTTCCTCGATCTCAATCCGCTAAATGTCCCTCCAATCCGAATCTCGCCCTGTCTCCTCGCTGTCCATTTACTCGTTCGCATTCGATGTTCTTTGGTTGCAACGAATTTGCTCGTTTGCTGCTTCATTTTTGCAAATTTTGGGTACCAAGGTTTTCATTTCACATATTCAGCCTTAAATTTACAGGTAACGTCGTTACATCACCATCCTCTCACCCATCAACTGCCGACTTTTGCTTCAAGTATCATCCACTTCTTCATAAGTAGAAGTAGGTTTTTTGCCTTGGCAACGCTGTTCAAAGCTAGCTTCATTTACGAACTTGAAATCATTTTGTGCCTTGTATAGCACGCATCGAATACGAATCATGAGCTACAAAGTATGGCTCATATCAATCTCGGCTTAAATACTAATGTGTGTTGTCTCAAAAATTCCAAAAATCCCATATATTTTGGAATTTTTGAGACATCTGTTTGAATTGCTTGCAGAACATACTACCTTTATACTACCTTCTTTGAGCATATAAATAGCTCCGTATACATAAGTTCAAACCTAAGCTTTCCTGTTCTAAATTGGGATATTGTGCACCCAATGACCTCAAATATCTGAGAGAAACGTTATACTGTATGCGCCACAGCTTTTTAATAAATGGCATTTACATACTAAAAACCAGCCCAATGTTGGAAGACTCATCATAGCCAATTTTTTGATTAAATGCCTCACAAATGGTTCTATTGAACAGTGAATCGTGCTACTCAGGACTAGGTAAAAACCGTTTTTTAGATTATTCTTTATTAGAGTATTTCGTCTGGTTTTCCATAGATAAAAGAAAAGGAAAAAAATGCATTGACATAGACTTTCTGCTTCCAGTCTTGTTACCATGCGGGTCAAGTGAATTCCTATTTAAATGTCTGGTCTTGTCACCATAGATGCTCATCATTCAAGCGCTCTTCAAACATTTGCAGCTGTCTCCGAGGTGGGACTCACGCATGGTTTGTTGGTTTTCATGCGGAAGGTTTTGCTAAATCAAGAGAATATCCTGATTTCTTGTATCACTTTGTGGTGATCCTCTGCGCATTGTAAATTTTTTTTTTTGCAATTCCTCGTTAAACGATAATTAGAGGCCGGGTACTCATAATTCTCATTCGCTCAACCGATTCATTTTGGGTTTTTAGAAAGTCGAAGATAACTGCCAACAACTGTCCACTCAACTATCGCTCCGTTCAAACTCAAATTGTCCATATGGATACCTTTGAATATTTCACTTAATGTCTGACTTATAGCTCAGCGCCTAAAATATTGCAAAATCTAAAAAGAAAACATTTATCACGATTACTACATTTTATAATAGCTGCGCACCTCACAAAACCATCGACGCATTCTGCAATTCCGCTAAGTGTATTTTCTAGTTATGAGTTCCTTATCTTGTTTCTCACGTTTATGATTATCTTCTGAAATTTGATAGTCGTCGCATTTATTGAACGTGGATTTTTCTGACAGAAGTTATTGCAAAAAAAAACTTGAGCTGCGACATGAAGCCTTCTGTGAAGCGCAGCTCGTCAGGTGTCGACTAGCATCTGCTTCTCGTTCAAATCATCTTCCCAATGAGGAACTCGACCGACATTGAGCTCAGAGAACTGATATCTGTCTATAGAAGGGCGAAAGCATAGCAGTTAAACATCGCACTTCGATATTTGTTGCTTCCCTAGCTCTTAATGTGTGAGCAAAATAATTCGAGCTTTTTCAGTTTTTTTTTTGCAGTCTCTGCACGGTTGCCCCACTTGCTTCGCTCATTTAGCTCTCAGCCATTGTTTTGAATGATTAATAGCTGCAAACTCCTTTGAAAATATAATATACAACGTTTTCAAGAGAACATATTTGTTCTTTTTTGGACTATCACACAACAAAGAATTGCTCTTATCAGGGTTATTCTTTTCTGCAACGCCTCTTGTAAAATTCTTCGAAGCAACTTTCGCTGAGTTTCTCATGCCATTTTGCAGCTTTGCAAGGAGACTGAAAAAGGAGCAAATTTTAATTTTCCCATTTTCGTGATGCTTCCATCGTCGTTTTTGAGCACTATAAGACAGCTTAGTATCGTAGCACACGATTTCGAGTGGATTTTATTCTACAAGTAAGCTACTGCGAACTTTTCATATTGTCTTGTATCTAGCATCTGTTATACTATCTGCTTAGCAGGTACTCTCCAATGATAAACTTTCGAACAATGTGCTAGGTCCAGATCAGTGATGCATCATTTATTACATTTCTTGTACTGAGGATTTAAACAGGCATGATGACCCAATAATACGTATCTGTAATCATGCATCGCATATGATCCTATATACCTTCGACAAAGACCTTGAGAAAGTTGATTGTGACATACAGCATGTGAGCATGCCCTTCTGATCACTCAATTGATTTCCTAAATCTTATGCTGCTTTTATATCTTGCTTGGTAGACTATAAGGACCTGCTTTGTCCTTTCCAGGGTAAGTGCAATAAAAAATTTCGGTGGAAGAATACAGAATAATTGTCGCTTTGCAGTGAAGTACATGGTTTTTCGCCCTCAACACCTTTGGTGTTACTTTTCAAGCAAAGAGCGCCAAAATTCTGTTTGATTGACACCTTTCAATGTCGCGTGTGTAGTTTTGTCACTCAAATGAGATACACACAAGGATAAGTCAGTCACACATCCTAAGTGATGTGATAAAAGTCTCTGACACATTTTTCGACTCATGTTTAACACTGTGACATCCTTAGTGGCATACCTTCGATAGTCAAGAGACAGAGCTTAGAAAGTGATAGTTGTTTGAGTTCTTGCCCCCTATGAAAAGTGAAGGTTGTTTTAGAAAAAATAGGTGGAAATTTAGAGATCTGAATTGAACCAATGAAAAATTCATATAAAACAGAGGCTATCGCATCACCAAATTTAAAACCTTATCTTGGTGGTTTCCTACGCACATTTTTGTCTTCAGAATTGCCGGTTAAATTGGGTGGCAAAGGAACAAAGTTCTTTTCTAATTGAAAGCGGTAGTTGGGAGACCGAAAGAAGGCAAGCTTGTCAACAACTGAACTGAACATGTTAAACATGTCTGAAAAGTCATGCTGCACATCGACGCCAATCTGATTTTTGACGCGTCCTTTGAATTTTTACCCCCGCACGGTCGCTTCGTATCCTGCGACGTTGTCTGGATTCTTCCGCTCATCATTCTGAGCAAAAAAAGTCCAAGCTGGAGAAAATTCGTTGCAAAAGCATTGAAAAAGAACAAGGTAAATAAAAACGCACTTTTTGGTAATTTTCACAAAAAAAACCGACATAAGCAAAGAAGTAAGCTCGGCGACGTTGTCTACATAATAGACAGAAACAAGACCTATCGAATACACAAAAAAACCGAGTGAAAGGAGTTGAACTAAAGAAAAAACAAGAGGTTCTCGAAAACTCCGTTTTTTCTATATTTTTCGTTTAAATCATAAAAAGGAGTCTTGCGACGTTGTCAGCGTGAAAATAGAGATCAAGAGCTTTAATATGATATATGGATTGTCGAAATTGGGCTCCCAACAACAAAGAAAAGGGTACCAGAGCCAAATGCTCCGCGCCCCGCTTGGGGTAGCGAGGTAGCGCGCAAGTCGCGGAGACGCAGACGAGCAGCGGAGACAGACCAGAGCCGGCGGGGCATTTGGCTCTGGTCATTGATCTCCGCGGGATCATAACGAAACCCTGTAACATTATATATCGTTGTGATCCTCACGAGACGTCCAGGAGCACTGACAACGTCGCGGGTCTTGAAAATCACTCCATAACGAGATAGACCAGCATTTAAGTAGCGACTCTCTGCGCAAGATTTGAGCGCAGTTTCGTTTCTATTGAACTCCAGCGGCTTTCATGAATTTCCAACGCTCAATCGAAGTCTAGAGAAAGATTAATTGAGATATTTTGCTCCAGTTCCTCATTGAATTTTTGAATAAAGTTCTTTTTGGCAAGAAAGGGCCACAAAAACGTAATACTTCGGTTTTTTGAGCTTCTTCTAGATGTCACTACTATATTTACCTCATTCACATCTCTTCCTATAATGTCATTAGTTATGCCATGATATCCGGGGCTTGGCCCTGGATGACTTCCCTCTAGGTGAAGGTTGTGTTCTATCATAACGCTCAAAGTGAATGTCACCAGAGTACGTGGCTCTATGTATCGAAGGTATGCTTAGTGGTGACAGTGGCCATATGTTTGACAATGCTCTGCCAGCGCTCCAGACAGGCACCGCATTCGGCTTTTGAAACGAACTTTGGAAAAAACATGTGGTTTAGCCCATGACATACTCCATTGACAGGGTTCTCCCAAGTCCTTTTCTATATAGCGCGAAAGCAACAAAAATTTGATGATTATGAGAAATTCTTATCGTGGCCAGCAATCATAACTCATGGATCCCTGGCGGGTTTGAGGGCGTTTCGTGCATCCACCACATGGTTTTGACTACAAAACGCTAGGACGAATGAAGTTTGGGGCCGGTTATCTTATGTATTCTTCAAAGGAGTGGCATGACAAACAAAAGCAATCCTCAGCATCCTTTTAGTATGAGTTGTAGTCCATTGCAAGCTACTCCACGCCCCTGCCATTAAGTATAGAAGTGATCTCCTTTAAGTTTCATTATGTTCACAGCTTTTTGCGCCAAATGTCAAAATAACTGAAGCACCGTATAAGGAATTCTACTTTATGAATTTCCCGCTATTCACAGAACCCAGGATACTAATCACCTTCGCTCCAGTCTCCGCTTCTCCTTTTGTTTTCAGCTTTTAGCCATTGAAATAAGGGGATGCCGGAGAAACAAAGACCATACTCTACTAGAGGCCCAAAAGTAGCTCGAAGATTGTTGAATTCCAGCTACACAAAGAGCGTTGATGTGAAGATGACAGATACTTCACTTCTCGAATTCGTCTTAGTCTAATATGGACACAGTCTTGTTTTGCCACATTCTGAGGTAGGCTTTGAAAAAACCCAGGCGATGTGAGGCAGTATGTTCAACTCTCAGACGCATAAATGTTCATCTCCACCTTCTTCAACGGCTGGCCATGCTCTCTCATCAGAACCATTAATCTCGTAAATTCTCGCAAGGTCTTGCGCTATCGCATATGCCAATGTAGCCCCTCAATTACGCGGGGAATGATCTAATAATCATCATAATCGACACCTCGCCACTCGTTCATTTGAGCATTCACTTTTCTTGCACGATTCTCGCATCTGTACATTTCAATCATTCAATCATGTTCTCATCCTAATCTTAGGTGAGTATTTTTAGATTAATGCACGCGCCATTTTTTCTGCTTGTATCCCAATAATAGAGAGCATTTCGATTGAAAAGTTATCTTTACAGAGAGGCTGTTGAAGAGCTTTCATTAGTACCACAGAAGCGCTTCTGCAGTTTCTAATGCAATACGTTTGATATATACTCATCTTTCTTTCATTATAGACTTAGGTCGATCAGTGAAATAATAACTCTGTTTAAATAAACAGTTTGCAATGTGTAAATCTGTCCGTTCTTGAATGGATGTCGCAATCAAGGTGGTAGTTTCTCAGCTTCTTGATATTAAGAACGAGAATTTTTGTGTGTGTGCGTTCTCGCTTTATCGCACGACCTCCTAAAGAACAATAAGAAGTGGTATAGTTGCGTTCAAGTTTGAAACACTTTAACTTTAACACTTAAAGGGCCTCTTTTTATTTCCTTCATTTGAAGAGTACTCAAGCTTGCTACGTGGCTTTGGATCACCCTTTAGTTACACTGAACAAACAATCGTACGCAATTGAGCACCTTTTTTACAGCGACCCGCCATCATTTTCGGAGATTCCACTTGTGCTGAATGCCTTTACGAGACTTCAATCTGCTGAATATTCATAGATCTAAAATTCGCGATTGTGGATTTAGTTTTGCAGTTGTCTCTGGTTACCTCAAGCTTGTTCTCCAATGTTTCGCCGTTTGATCAAAAGTGCAAATTATAATAATCTGGTGATGAAAGCCTTCATTTCGTATTTTTTAGCCTGACACAATCAGAAGAAGTCGCATTGACTTAGTTTTTTTGATAACTTCATATTTTACCTTCCATTTACCTTTGATCCTATTTCCAAGGTGGAGAACGCCAATTCGATTCCACTACTATATTTAAGCGGGAACAATTCCTCAAACATAAAAATATACAGGTTAGGTGCCCTCGCATCACATATCCTAATCCAGAGCTGCAGTGAAAAAATCACAAATCTTTCATGCTTTATTATACACTTGCTTTTTTGTCTCGTCGCCTAATGGGTCAAGTGAGTGGTCATTCAAACTGTCTTGCATATTCTGTACAAGCGTTGATTACTCATGTGCCCTTCGAACGTATCCACCTGTAACCGAGGAGAGCCGCATGAATATCGCCGTATTCTGCAGATTGTTCCGTTCGACAGTAAAAAACAAAATATTAGAGCTTATCAGTTATCGTGGCCTCTACAATTGGCGGCGCACAGTCCCTCGCGCATTCGTTCATTAAACGATGCTAAAATTGGACTCGACCTCGTAATTTCCATGTGCTCATTCTATAAATACCGACGTCCTTGGTAAATCGAGAATGGCCGCCAACATTTTTTGTTTGCTCGCCGCACAATTCAAATATGTTACTCATATTCGCTATCTCTGAAAATATCGACTGTATCTGGCCTGGCAAACGAGAAAAATTAGAAGAAGTAAAAAATCTAAGGCGAGCGCTTCATTGCATCCATTACCACCTATAATTGGCTGCATATTTTATAGAATCATCAACAAAATTATTTTATGCGCGGAATGGATTTTCTCGGCCTGGCAGTCTCGTTTTTGTTCACCACGTCCGTCATTTTTCTGCGAATCTGATAGCCGCTGCTGATCTCGTTAAACGCGAACTTTTATTCCGACAAGGTCATTTATCAGAAAAACGTCGGCGACGACAAGGCACTGCCAGTGGTGCGGGGCAGCCTGGTCGATGGGCATCCTACTTTCAATTTATTTTTCACGTAAGGAATTCGTGGTATCTTTTGTTTTATCCTGGTGATCGCTCACTTTCCTGCTTTTTCTTGCCATATTAATTTTCGCACAGCTGCGCCGTTTGCTTCGCTCATTCAATACTCAGCCGATGTTCTGTATAATTAATGGCTGCAAGCCTCTAAAAGAAACATCTCAGGTGTAATGTACATCAAAAAAGACATGTTTGCGTCCCTCTTTTTCTCGGAATATTTTCGCCTTTCTACACCGTATACCATTGATATCACATTGTTTTGAACTTTGAAAAGACCCATTTTACTATCGAGACCTTCTTGATGGATTTTGTTGATGAACATTAATAATCTCCCTAACCCTCTGAGACTCTCAAATGTCCCTATGCCCCTATCGCAGTTCAGCTTCGTGCGATAATCCCTGCTCATTCTGTCTGTCAGGACATTTCTCAGAGGGGACATTGCAGCAGACAGTGATGGATCTCATGGAATTGCCGAAGATAACAATCTGGATGTGTGCTTCAGTCTCTAATGACTCACTTAAATAAGGATAATGAATTTAATTCTTTTATGAGCTGGTCTGCAGTTGAGAACGCAATCTCTTGGTTTTATATTTAGCATCTACACAGTTCAGTACTGTTCAGTACCTTCTTTGATGTAGAACTTTGAAACAGTCTGCGAGTTCTAAGACAAATTTCTTACATATCTGCTGAGGAATTACACATCCATAATGACCATGTTCCTGTATTCCTAATTATGATCGCAAGTAATCCTGTTTGCCTAGGTCGACAAAGTCCTTGAGATAGATATTCTGGTGGTATACAGCATAGCGAGTATTCATTGCTAATTATACAGCTCATTATCTTTGCTGCTTCCTCAGTTTTGTTTGATCGGCCATGAGAAGCTATGCTCTTTTAAGACCCGTATTGGAGTTATCAAGTAGTCAAGAAAAATCTCTAGTGGGTTGCACCGACACTGCACACACACACACACACACACACACACACACACACATACACACACACATACACACACACACACATACACACACACATACACATACACACATACACACACACACATACACACACACACACACACACACACAAATTTGCAATCCTAAAATGATCACAGAACAACTGTAATTTACACATCCGAAAAAATAGCTTCACTTCGCAGTGAAGCTGTTTTTTCTCTAAAACTTTTGGTGTTATTTTTCAAGCGAAAAGCGCCAAACTGCTGTTTGATTGACATCTTTCAGTGTTGTATGTAGTGGTGTCACTCAACCTAGATACACGCAAGGTTTAGTCAGTCACACATCCTGACTTAAGTGATGAAAGCACTGTCACAGTGCTTGTCTCCAGCAGTTTTGCGCTTTAGATCCTGCAGCATTGGACACACTTTACATGTGTGGTTTGACGCTGCAAGGCCTGCTCTTGGATTAAGACCATATTACTCCAAAAACCGCGAAATCGGCCCGGGGTAGCGCTTTGGGGCCGTCTCCCGTGGTTCATCTATGGCTAAGGTGTGTAGCCAATGTGAGATAATCAACTCCTTCATCTTTTTCGAATACAAAACTCCTGAAGTTTTTCTCCCTGCACCTCTCCTACACTTTTTACGATGAAGCGCCCATACAATTACCTGAAAGATTATGCAAAACTTTTTTCTCATGTACGAGAATATTTGATAAATCAGCGAGGGATCAAGAACATCTCGGATGGTCTAGTACTTGATGTTAGTAGCTTTTCAAAGCAAAATGAAATAACAGTTAGAGTCTGCCGATGACGTCAGCTCCTTTAGAATTCTTTGAAAATCATGGCGTGACAAACCCGCAGCAATCTTGAATACCGCTTAGCATGAGGTACAGCCCATTACAATATAATCCAATCGTCTTGTCATTCCTCTTATTTATTTATTTATTTATTTATTCAATACGCACAAAGCGTGCCATAATTGGAACAAAGAGCAAAATACGTTAGACAATATTAGAGAATCTCTGTAGACTCCAACTGAAACATGTTAGAACAGAGCATCCTATTGATAAATAAAAAAATGCAATATTCTTTATCTGATTTGAACGTCTGCTGCAGCCACTGTCATGTGGAGATTTATAGTCTGCAATCGTCAAATTTACAAACAGCAGTACCATCTGTTTGAATTTTATGCAGGCAGATGTATAGTATAACGTAGCGCTCTCTTTTGAAACGACGAGTGACCCTATTTCGATGTAATCAGTTCAAAGTACTATGAAAAAAGCATACGTGGTGAATTCGCTCCTTTCCTTAGAGTGTAAATGTTGAGCACCACTTTCGGGCCAGTTCCGCTTTTCCTATTGTTTTCAGCGCTGGTCATTGAAATAAGTAGATGGCAAAGAAACAAAGGCTAGATTCCCTGAGAGCCCAAAATTAGCTTGAAAATGCTGTTAAGTTTCCAACTGTACAAAGGGCTCTCGATCTGGATTTGCAGACACTACACTACTCTTTGTCCATCATGGATATGTTTCCTGTAACGTCTGGAGGCAAGTTTTCGTATATGCTCCTTGAAAAAAGCATAGGCGATGAAGACAATGTCCTCTGTTATTTTAATCGACGGTTCACCTTCACACAATTTATCGGCTGGGCCATGCTCCTTTATTAGTGTCACTAATCTCAGAAACTCTTGCAAGGTCTAGGTTATCGTGCGTCAATAGCCCCTCATTTACGCGGAGATGATGATCTAATAAGCATCGTAACACCTCGCGTTCAGCCATTCACGCATGATTCCACACTACTTGGGCTGGTCTCACTATCTGCGCACTCTTCCAAGACTTACTTGTTGGTCTCAAGAAGATTTATTTATTGTAGTACTGGCATTGCTCCTTTAGAGCGGCTGCATCTTTTGAATCAAAAAAGAAACTGAGATGGATCTGAAAGTTTGATGCTGTTGCGCACTAATGGTAAGTCAAAAAAAACCTATCAACAATTTCTATCGTACAAAACCTTCAAAATTTTGCTCGCCTTTCTGTTGGTTATCGAATCGTCCTTACGCCTTTTTTACATTTTCACTATGAATAGCGAATGCGGGTAATTGAGTTGCAGAGTCCTCTCCCATTATAAATTATAAACAGTGAAAGAGTAGCTCTTATAGGAATTATAGGGATCTCTTATAGGGATTCATAAAAGGAAAAAAAGCTATCGGCTCTGTCTTATGATGTTTTTCAGTTTCTTCACTCTTCTAAAAACAATATATCCATGTGCTTTTTAGTCGATACAGTATTCTGGTAAAGAAACCACAGTTGCCTCGTTATCATTGCGCTCTGATTGGTCACCATGACTTTCTTTTCCCTTCCCCTTTCCGAAAAGAAGAATATAATTTTTACTGCTTTTCTGATTTTACAGACTCCTGAGAGAAGAGAATGCAGTATCAATGAATCTTTGCAGTGTCTCTACAAACTTTGAAAATCCTTGCGAGAAATTGATCTTACGTTAAATCGCTTCGAATCATGATTGAATCAAAAGAATTATTGTTCAGATTGCTACGTACAAATACAAATCTATGAGCGCTAAAAATGATAGCTAGAGATAGTTACTCCTACATACATGCTATGACAAATAAAATATAGCGTTATATCAAAAATTGGAGATTTCTTCGTCATATCCTCGAGTTTTGAGGTGGCTCATATGAAGGTTCCTGCTTTCTGCAGAGGATCCATGTACTATAAGAACAATAAGAAGTGCTATTACATTGAGATATGGAGTAATTTGAAGAGCTTCTTTTTATGAGCCTCTCTTTGCAAAATACTAAATCCCATGATTCTAGATCATCCTGCAATTACACTGAACTAACAAGTAGATGTTCTCAAGCACCTTTTTTTCAGTCACGCACGCTATCCTCTCCGACAATTTCATCTCTACTTCAATCCACTGAAATTCCTTCAAAATCCAAAACTCTTTCCAAGTTTTTATCCATTGTGTAATTGTTCTTTCTCGTTCGTTACCTCGTTCCTCCATTGTTCATTCGTTTGATGGAAAATGCAAGTCATTCCACCCTGGTAGATATCAAGGCCCTCATTTCGTATCTTCCAGCTGAAACAAATCTTCTGCTCGGACCCCTCTTCAATGTAGGATACAAATTTTTTACGTTAAATGTATCGACATCGTACCTTTTAAACACAATAATTTAGGTTTAATAGCTCTCATACCGCATATTTTATCGGCTACCCGACTTTATGAAACAATTTCAGAGCTTTCACGATATCACTTTTTCCAATCTGGAACAAATTTATTGGGTAAAATCTTAAATGGGAAACTGCTTACAGTACATGTAACAATAGAAAATTTCCTCTATTCTTTCAACAAATCATCCACTCCTCGAAAACTTCTCAAAACTCTGCAGCATGTTTAATTTTTTCTGATTTTGAATGAAATATCACACTGACCCATATAAATCGCTACATCATGATACATCTTGATAGCGCGCTCATACTAAATTAAAAAGTCTTTATAGGATTCTACATATTCTACAAATATATTTGGCAAAATTTTATGAAATAAGCCTAAATCTTTCTGTACCTGCAATCCACTTGGGTAGATTCTCTCAGATTTACAATACGGACAGTACAATGCCATTTACTAATGGAAATAGCAGCAAGTCTCTTCCCTTTCTAGTCTTGTCAGCCATGTGGGTCAAGTAAATTCTCATTTGAACGTTTTGCCTATTCTCTATAGACGTTCATTACTCAAGTGCCTTTCAGACGCCTGCACCTGCCTCCGAGGCGAGTCGCATGCGCGTACCAGTTGTTTTTGAATTATAACTCGTATGGAGTATAATTTATCCAGTGCACGCAGTCGAAATTCCTCGCTCAAATCGTCACTAAACGGTACTAGAATCAAAGGGCGAAACCCGTAATTTCCATGCGCGCACTCCATTAATAGAATTTCTTAGGTAAATTTAGGTTAACTGCCACCGATTTTCCATTCATTGATCTCACGTTCGAACACAAATTGTTCATATTCTGAAACGCGCACAACCGAAGCATGCAAAGGTATAGGGAAAGCGCATCCATCTATGGCTCTCATTACCATGCATATAATTCCTGCATATTTTATAGAACCATCAAGACTGTATCCAATTCTATGCGCTAAATGGATTTTCTTAGCTTGTCAGTCTCTTTCCTTTTGTTTCTCACGTTCGTCATTTTTCTGCAAATCCAATAGTTGTTGCTGATCTCGTTAAGCTTGAACTTTGTCCCGACAGGGTCATTTATCAAAAAAAAAACGTAGCGACGACATGGCCTGCTAGTGCAGGGCACCCTGGCAGGCATTAGTGGGTATCTCTGCTTCAATTTATTTTTAGCACAAAAAATCTCGGTATTTTTCTGTATTTCCGTTTTTTTCCAATCTGATGAGATCTTCATCGATATTAAGAAGCGAAAATGTGGTGCAATATCTCAGGGCTTAGTAATCCCTTCCCTGTTTTTTTCTGCTCATATCAACTTTTGTACATTTGTGCCACTTGCTTTGCTCATTTAGATGCAGCCGTTGTTCTGCATGATTAATAGCTGCAGAACCCGTGTAAGAAACACTTTAATGTGTAATGTACTTGAAGAAGAACAAGCTTGTCCTTCACTTCTACTCGAAGTATTTTTCTTTTCTGCACAGCATACCATTAACATCACATCTTTTATAGTTTAGCAGTTCCATTCTTCACTGCTTTGCTTCTCCTGGGAGTCCTCGAAGTAATCCTCGCCTAGCAGCCTAAAGCGATTTGTCAGCCGTTCCGCTTTCGCCACATTCTGACTGATGATAGCCATGCCCGTTTAAAGTGCTACTCATGGGAATTTTACGAGAATCTCAAACCAAATAAACTTTTGCTGAACTCAATAGTAATTCTTGCAAATTCTTGCTTTCTGAACAAGATAATCTTCTGCTTTGATCTACCGCTCTAGAGCAGCGTGGAATAAATTACTAAACTTCTGGAGCAAGCAGTTTCTATATTTTTCATAAAACCTGTGTAATCCCAACTTGACTGGAGAATATCCAAAAGGCTCCAAGGTTAGAAGATTAGACTCGGAAAAGCCGTTTGACCGGGCCGTTGACAGTTCTAACGGAACAATTTCCACATGCTCCTGTAATTTAATCTTTACACACCATTCTGATTCTAGTAATATGCTCTAGCTTACTTTGCAGAAGTTAGGTCAATGATCATTTTATTTTCGTACCTAAAGCGGCCTCTAATCAAGATTATCATCCAGTACGCATCTAACTTTTCCATTCGTCGACCTGTTTGTAGCTACATGCTCTACATCCTCGATCTGATATCCTTTTAATGTCTCTTAACCAGCCTCGTCAGCTTATGTATATCAGGCAATTAATCTCTTTTCCTCGGAATTCAGTAATCACCCGGTTCCGTTCGAAAGACCCCTTTTTGTTGACGACAATAGCGCGCCTGGCCTTCGCCTCATACCGGCTGCCTTCTCCGGAAATTTGCTTTTGCTACGGCTTTCAACAGTAGTTTGTTGCCACTCCTTTCCTCCTCCTTCCCCCCCCCTCTACCCATAGTAAATTTGCGAAGAGGAGAAGAAATCTATGAACCGTTCGTAGCTTAGCTATACTCCCAAAAATCCTTTTTTGGGAAGTCCTTATTCGCAGCGTGATATCTTCGAAAACGAAAAAGATCAAATCAGCATTATGAAAAGTTTTTTTGCCAGTGATCTCTACAAAATTCCTCAAGGCATTTTAATAACTGAAAACGGTCTGCAGAATTTTGACTACTTGTGTGGACTACCTGGATTTGGAACACTTTGTGGGCGAGAGATCTATTGTATTTTTCTTATCTTTTTTTTTCTTCTTGGCTCTGTCCGCATTGTTTATTTGCTCTTCCTCCATTGAAAATTGTTTAGTTGTTCCTTTTTGTTTCGTTCTTGCAGAGCGAATCTTCTCACACATTGGCCGAAGTGGACTTTAGGATGTGCACAAACACTGAGCCAGGCAATGAAAGCAAAACTGAAAGTGCAAGCGCCAGTGCTTGAAGATGTGCTTAGCTAGCCAGCAGCATTTATTTATCTTCCACTCAGTGATATGTGGCCATGCTTCACGCCCGTTACAATATCGTTGCTTTTTCTTCAAGAACGTTCACGACTGGATACAATATCCTCTTGCTTGCCGAATACACGCAGACTTCACACATTTTTCGTGCTTCTTGTTCTTTCTACGAATTTTTTATGTGAAAATTTTTTTGAAGCTATCTATAAGGGTGAACGGTAAAAAATGGGACACCTTGAGAATAATTGCAGATTTCTCAAGGAAGAAAAGTGACTGAACTTTCCAATTTTGATGGATATTAGAATAAATTATTCTCTTTCAGATAGCACCTATATAAGGTCATTTAAATAATTGATAATTTTTATACTTGCTAAAATGCAAAGTTAGTTACTTCGAGAAATTATGAAGTTTGAGCAGTATCGGCGCAGTGAAACATGTGAGACCACCCAAAGTACCGCTGCTGGAGTGAGTGGTGGGACAGTCACCAAACCCACGACGGCTTGGTGGCTTTAACTCTCAATGTCAGGAGATATACCCATTAACAGCTTCGAAAATAAAGATACGCGTTATTCAATTCTTTGCAGGTAAACGCATGATTTCTGGGTATCATCTGATAGAGCTTTTTACGCTCTATCCATCCATATGCAGCTTACTTCAGATTTTATCTATCTTCGGAAAATATAGGGCAAAACATGATTTTTTGGTTTTTTGTTGCGCCAAAAATAGCTATTTTTCAGGTTTTTTCGAATTTTTTTTCTGAAATTGAAAAGAAATCTCATGCATTTAACATATCGTTCGAAAGAGCATGAAGAGCTCTTTCGAATGGTATGTCATTTGCTTTACGACTTTACGGTATAACAGCGCAAGATTGAGGATTGTGCAAAAAACTCTGTTCGAGTTCTTCACGGCGCCACGTGTAGGGTAGTGGAAGAGGAGCGTTAACGCGTTGTCAGAATAATAAGCGCAGGTCGCCCATGTAAGCGACGTTTAAGTTGCTGCTTACTTGCTATTGCCAGAAACAAAAAATTCCAAAATGTAATGAAAATCAAGCTGTCCCATTTTTTACCGTTCACGCTAATAATATCCCCACTATATTAGCATTACAAATCCTTTTCTCTATCTGTTTGCTATGTGCCTTCTCAGACTTTCGTGTAGTGACCGCTTGTGTTTAAGTTTACACTATTTTTGGTCAAATCTGAAACGCATGCTGAGCATCCTGATAAGCTACTGCGCTTAAAAGTGATCGCTATAGAGTGCTTGGCTCGTAATCATAACTCTTCCGAAAAACCACCGTTCTCAAATTCATTGAGTTTCATTTGAACACTGCCACTTAAAGAAATCAAACTGGGCAATCGCTTTTGTCGGTTATCTATATCTATATCTATATATATATATATATCTTATATATAAAGTTGAATGTCTGTATGTCTGTCTGTATGTCTGTCTGTACGTATGTGCGGAATAGAAATTTTTATTTCTGAACCTGCCCCGAAGTGTATGTGTGCAAAGTTTAGTCCCGGGCGGAGCCGGGTTTGCCATCTAGTATATATATATAAAACTCAAAAATTGTCAGTTTGGAGGGTATGTGCGTTATAGAAACGCGCACCGCTCAACCGATATCGCTGAAACTTTGCACACATATGTTTTCGATCCTTGCGCAGATGATAGGCTACTTTTGCGGCGATTCGTTGGGTCCTTCTATGGATTTATTGATTTGTTTACGCTTTTCTAAGGAACTGAAGGCTTATCATGTTGAATCAAGCATTTTCCCATAATCGTGAAAGGAGGGCGGTGAAGCTCATTTTCACTACAGGATCACGAGGAAGCGGTTTCCAAGCGGATGTCCCAGGGTAAGTCATCCATACCATATAGGGCGGGGGGGGGGGGGGGCTTGCAGTGCAGGTGAACGGAACAAGGCCCGAGCTGGACCGGGGGAAGCCAAATAGTCAGAATATATTTCCAAACCCTTCAAAGCTATTCTACAAACTATTAATCTTCACTTAATCAACCAAGTCTGAAGTACGACCCTTCGAAACATTTTTTACATTTTCTCAATGCGCTCTATGCATTCTCTACTATCTTCGAAAGATCAAACTGCAAGGACAACCTTGAGACCTGTAAGTATGACGAGAAACACCTTGAAGCTTGTTAGCACAGGATGTTTATCGTCAGTCACGCAGCTAAAGAACAAATTAGTTTGGCGTTAAGGTCGTTTGCATTAGGCTTGGTGCGAGCATCTCTTGCCCCTTACATCAGTTCCTGAACATTTTGAACCAGCTAATTTCTTGCAACCAACACTTCATCTTGGCTATATATTTATTAGCAGTACTTGTGCCAAATTTTTTTACTGGAGCCTTTGCATAGAATCACAATCACTTCTACTTCTGAAATTAGAGTTAGTTTCTGGCAGTTGACATTTTCTTATTGTTTCTCATAATCAAAAGTGCAGCAACTTGTTAGGTAAAAGCAATTATCAAGAAATCCAGCGTAGGAGTGGGAATATTGCTGAATCTCTTTTTTTTTCAGCTCCTTAGGCTCTTTTTGTATCTCACCGCTTGATAAGGCACTCAAGCTAGTTGGAGAAAAAGAAATTACTTGCGATTTTTTTCACAAACTCGTCTCGCATTTTGTGAATGCAGGTCTGATTTACCACCATAAAATCAGTTCATTGTAGATGGGCCTAAAAAGGATTTTATTAGGTTGTCCCGAAAGTTCTGTCGGTTTTTTCAAACCATTGTAAAACCACGCGCAATAAAGACCCGAGTGAGTTTTTACATGCATTTGATGCAACTTTTCCTTCTCTTTCTCATGCATACATTTTTGAACCACAATCTTGTACGTTTTTTGAGAATTGCCAAAATTCTCCACCCGTCAATTTCACCTGCTCAAAGTTGGGCCACTTTTTAAAAATTTCATTACAAAGTTTCGAATAGGGTTAAGCATGGATCAAATAGAGCAACTCTCGTACTATAAGATGATAATCTTAGATTCTCCTAATCTGCTGCGTTTAGCCTTAAAAAGATATTTCTTTAGTGTCTCGATTTCTGGCAAAGTCATAAAACACGCAACTGCACAAAACACACAAGAAAGCTTTTGAAGTTTCGCGAATTGAGACATGATTCTTAGTAAATATCATTTATGCAGCATAAGTTTAATTTGCTTTGGAAGAGCAGCTTTTTGGAATTTTCGGTATTTTTACGTGTTAAACTTATTCACAAAGCCGCGATTTTTATTGAATAAATAATTATAACGAACTGGTAAACGCGACTCATGTAATTTAAAATGGACACTATGTTGCCAAAGGTTTGCTCTACATAACAGTCACCAGTGCTCTTTGAGAACTTCAGAATAAAAAAAATTTTAAAATTCGGGAAAGATTTGGCGTTACCGCTGAGCTGCTCAAAAGCCATGGCGATAAGATTGCAAAAACAGGGTAGATCAGAAAGCAAGTACAACTTTAAGAAAGAGGATAAAAATCTGAATTAATGGTGCCTAAGCCGTCTATGGATTGGTGTTCTGTGAGTTTTAGTGAGCGACAAGTGAGCAACCGACAAAACTTTCGGAGCTTCCTAATACTTCTTGTCTTTCTGCATGTCTGGATTTATCTGCATTACTGCTCTGCAGACGGAATCCAGACATCAGAAAAAGTGAAGATTTCCCACAGACCTAGAATTTCTCCTCGTAGCTGGGAAATATGATTTCGGGAGAAACTGCACCACTACAAAGATTTTGGATTTTGTGGCAACCCAATATTTGATGATCAGGACAACATCTGGTTTACTCCATATATTGTATCCACATGACTTTCAAGTACGTCCAGATATCTTTTCAACGTTTGAGTACGGTAGACAGGTTGTGGGTTTATAAGGTAAACCAATTTGACACTGAAGCGTAATAATGCCCCTGCCAGATACGATGGTCCGCTTAATACCCTGTAATAGATTATCAGCCGACGCGTGCGTTACCTTATCGGTTTGTTTGTTGTTGACAGTTGCAGAGCTTAGTGACCTTAGCAAGTGCTACTTATACTTCACTTGCCTTCATAGGTACTCGTCACCTCCATATAGCTCTATTTTACGGAGGTGTAGATATTGTAAATGATTTCGGATGCAGGTCTGGAATTGTAAGGCATTCTGTTTTTACAGTTCACTTTATCGAGAAAATTTGGTAGCTAACTCAAATTTTTAAAGTTACTTCTGGTCACATGTAAGATAGATATGCCTCAACGTCAGCCATTTCTCAGCTGTGAATGAGATCCTCTTATCTTCCTTTGCAACCATTCATAATCTTTCTATTCACCTTTGATCTCGGCAAAGATTATCCGCTGAATTAAGCTTTCCTCGTTTTGCGTGCATTCGTAATTAGGAGGGCTGGAAGACGGCCATCGGCTCCGCCCCATGCTCTTCCACCATTCACGCTCTTCGTTATTATGCTCCATGATATAGTCGCAGATAATTAACACATTTTGATAATAGATTATAGATGTTGCCATTGTTGCTCATTCTACCTGCCGTGATGGCGGACTCATTTTGGATGACCGCCGATTTGCTGAGAGTGGACTGGAGTGAAGGATGTCTAACCACCGCCGGTTGTTCTCACCCCAGATTTGAGGTAAATTTCTTGTCATATTTGTATGTTGATTTCTAGATGTACCTGACACATTCAAGAATGATCGCTTCCAGATAATTGGAGATTTGCTCCCACTAACTGAGGAGATCTCTATCAGCTGGACTATCTCCGAGCATTTTGTGCAGGTAACTTTATGACTTTTTTCTAGATTGCACTCCCTTCTCTTCTGCCATTTTGATGAAGCTATCGATTTTCTGTTTACTGCGCATAATTTTGAAATGCCAATCATAAGTTTTAAAGAATTCCATAATTTATAATTCATAATTTTTTTAAGTAAAGTGCTCGCCAACGTTGTTTTCCCGCATTCTAAACTTCACATTCTTTTTCCTCTCTGCTCACTGAGCGTTTATTTGCGTCGCTTACCTATTCTAATGTCCATAAACGGTCAGCCCAACGATCATGCTTAGGGTCAGGGATCTGGAGAAAAAAGAGAAGCCGAAGAGTTCTCGATAAATATGTATCGAACTCGCTTTTTGCTCGAACAAGTCCAGTAGAAAGTAGAAAACATGCCAAAAAGTCTTACCTGTAAAATTCAACATAGCTTGAACACAGAATTCTCTATAGCCCTGTATTTTATACAGTGAAATTACCATCTACTATTCTACTTCAGCATACCTCGCGCTCATTCGTGTCCCATTGGGCAAAAGGTCTGAAGCTTAGGTGCCAGGTGGTTGGCACCGATCCGCTCTATGGATTTCCACGAGTCTGTGACCATACCGCGTTAGTTCGGGCCTTTCCGGATGGAATCGACGAATTCTTGGTGAGCTTTGTATTTCTAACACTGTTAAGCTATGCAGCTTAAAGGGCATACGGTACTACACACAGTTGTGAGTTAACTCTTTCGTAGGAACGGAGGCGACGCCAGGCGACAGTCACGACCACCCCAATGCCAGAAGAGGAACTGGGCAAAAGGATGATTGAAATTCGGGCCAGATGTTTTAACGCCACTGTGGCAGTGGAGAAGCATACGGAGAGATGTCCATGGTGCCCGGATCCATCGGATGTGGCGCTCATCGAACAGAGGGCTAGTCAATGGCCCTTATTGTTATAAGTTATTCCTTATAACCATGGCGAATACAAATTACGAGGAGTCTCACACTTACTTCTTTTGATATTTCTTTTACGACCATCTCATCATCCCTTACAACAAAATCTCAGCTTTCTAATTAACTTTTCCTCAGAACTAAAGCTACAATATGCTCCTTAGCACTTGCGTAAGTGTCAATGGCTCTCTCAAATATTCGATGCTCCGCTCAATAAGGGCTTCTACTATTCACTTTCTCATCCTTTTCACCGTAAACTATATGTGGTTCCTCAATGACCAGTTTTAGATGCCAGAAGATCCATCGTCAGCCTCTTCAACTTCGATTTTTTCCCGATTAAAGAGTGACGACAAGATTTTGCAAGCTTCTGTGTTAACACTGGCAGCGATCTCTGTTCTGTCTTCGATGAGTTTTGCTTGTGCACTTGTTGCTCTTCTTAGACAGAAAAGGTTTGTGAAGGTTCATTTCAAAAACAGAACTTTCTTCCCTATTACCTAGGGTATTTCTTCTAATATTTCTTCTAGGTCTCATCGGCAGATTACGGTAAAGACGCGCTGTCAGCCATATTTTCCACCAAACTGCAAAATCTCAGAGGAAGAGAATAGGTGAGCCGGACATTCCTTCAGCCTGGTGTATAGTTGTCATGCATAAATTGCACATTCAAATAGTAGAGTAATATATCACTTGCACGTTGATGAAATATGCAGTTTGTTGACTAATAGGCGTCACACTTTAAGTTTTACCCATTTATGGAAAACTCGAGTAAAGTGCATTTGCGTTCCAGATACGATATGCCATGGGAACAAACACTTCCGCTTACATATTGCCTTTCTTCTTCATCAAAGTCAACGACGACATCACCGCTGGACTCGACATCGTCGTTTGGTGCATCTTCTGCAATTGTCAACCCATATAGCTTCCGACCCGGGTGCACGTTAAAGCAGACGCAAATTTACCATCATGTCTCTCCAAATTCTTCCACAACTGCCGGACGTGACTCTGGATTGGGATCCGTCTAACGCGCAGCATGTAAAATTAGAGGTAGGTAATTTCATGCTTATTTATTTCTATTTCCAAATTATACACATTCAAGGCAAGAAAAAAGCAAAGAAAGCGACACAACCATCATCTGCCGCCATAACAGCGAGGTCTACGGCTCAGTCACTCACAAACTTTAAGATGCTACTTTGTACAATAGGGGATAGTGCTTCTGAGGACAAGAGCCTTTCCGAATGCTTGCCAATGTAAGACTTCTAACCTATTATGTCGTTTATCACATTCATCTTTTATGAAACTACTATGAATGCCGAGCTTGACATTTTCAGGAGATAGCTGGCGTAGCAGATCTATAGTCTCAGCTAAACGCGGGTTCATGTGCAAGGTCCGTTAGAAAAACGGGTTAATAGATACGTGTATAAATGTAAATGCTAATATGCGTATAAATGCTAATATGTATGTAGAAAATACTGCATGTATAGCTCCGTGGTCTTAGCTGGACCAGCTATACTCGATCTAAGTCAGAACTAACAGTTTGATAAATAAATGTGTAAATGTGAATAAATTTAATGTATGTGGCAAACATAATAACACTATGAATAATCTTATTACAAGACAAATTTTGAACAGTTACTAACTTATGTTCAACATGCGTCATTAATGTGTCCAAGCAGTAAGTTAGTACAATTATTATATGAATTCTGAATAAGTGAAGTTGCCGTATAAGTGTTTGTCTAAGCTAAAAATTCTTCACTAACGATAGATTCAGTCCCCATGTCAGAGTGTAAACCATACATTCTGAACCCTCCAATCTTAAATTCAGCGTTTTTCATCTGGCACTATTGAAATTTGAAATAATATGCCTCATTTATGATTATAACATAGTACCAGGGTTTTTGAAAGCCAAGTTTCTGAGAATTTCGTTTAATGTTTGACAATTTTGAAAATAGACGTTTTGTCGATTTTCGGGATGCTGACCAAAAGCGGCATGGATAGTCTTCTCGTATATGACGACTAACGCTGTCCCATTCACAATGCACAACGCTCATGCTTGTTTTCCCACGCGCGATTAGTCCCTTACCGTAAGCAAATGAAATATTTGTGGCTTTGTGAATCATCCGCTAAGAACCTAGCATTCATGGGATAAGTGGTTGCATTTGTTTGAATACGGGAATTTTTGACTACGTGTGAGAAGAGATAAATATGTGTTCAAAGCAGAAAATTGCCTTGTGCTTGGGAAACTGCTCATTTTAGACGTTAGAATTCTCTTATAAGTCATTGTGTCACCTAATCTATAGAGCCATACTTATACTTTAGTCAGTATGACACGTAGAATCAAAACCAAGGCACAAAACCAAGCTGTCGATTTGCTTGGTTTGACGGTGAATTTTGATAAGCTATCGTTCACTCCACCAAGTAGTGGCGGACCGAGCCCCCCCCCCCCCCCTCGGCGCCGCAAAATTTCAAAAAGTTTTGTGGGTCATAAAAATAATGTGCTTATTCTTGTAAACAATTGAAACAATTGATAAAATTTTACAAAATGCAGGTTAGTCGTAAAAATGGTTATGAGCCCAGAAAAAATTTGAAGAGAACCCCAAGCAATTTTTGGAATGCATGGTTGACACCGCGCAACTTTATTCGGAAAAATTTTCTGTGGCTTTCTCCCGTCCTCCAAGCAAAAAGGGAGAAACCTTCTAAGGTCCTCCTCTATTTTTGCAATTCTCAAAGGTTTTACGCAATGCAGCTACTTTTTAGAGATTCAAGCTTTCTACTAATCATGAAGAAAGCCTGCGCCTTGGGCGTCTGTAGCTAATAAAACCTAACAGGGCATCTATGTATCGCATGGTAACCATTTAGGATGCTTGAAAAAAATTTTGCGAACCATCTGAAGCTCTTCTTCCGTCTGCCTTGATTTCTACTAATTGTTTTGAAACGCAGCTGAATAAAAAGTTTAGATTCTACCGTAAACAGCAAAATGGTAGTATACGGTAGCTATACGGTAGCTTGACACGACAGTTGATTCAAGGAGTACATTCGATGGTTTCACGGAAGTCAACACTTTTTATTTGAGGGAATGCTGACGGTGCCTTCAGGGAGCTCACCCTTCACGGTG
Source organism: Cylicocyclus nassatus (assembly GCA_958299035.1). Taxonomy (NCBI): domain Eukaryota; kingdom Metazoa; phylum Nematoda; class Chromadorea; order Rhabditida; family Strongylidae; genus Cylicocyclus; species Cylicocyclus nassatus. The sequence continues at coordinate 26,686,727 of CATQJL010000223.1, read as the reverse complement.
TCTTCGCTCGGATCCGGCAAACAGTAATCTAACAATTCTAATCGTTCGATGATTGAGATTTTCTGCAATCCAAGCAGACATGCAAAATCACACATGACAACTGACGTTGAATGCTACTCTTTTTGTCCGTTTTGCATCTTTGCGCGACATATGGACGTGCCAAAGGTCTCGCAAATGCCGGTTGACACTGTGGTTTAGATAGTTTGACAGCAATTAGACAGGGAAAAAGAAGAATGACATCGCTTTGCTTCCGACCCAATGATTTCAAATTCGATTACCAGTGAAACAACGAGCTGGTTTTTATGCCATAAGCAACGAAACATCCTTACATCAGTGCGAATTTCGTGCGACAGCTTTATTTCTGCCAGTAAAGTGTACCATTTCGAGATTTTGACGAAAGTTGATTTTTTCTCACAGTTTTTGTCTTCCAAAATTGAACCATTCAAGATCTTGTGTGCCTTAAACTTTGCGCATATGTAGAATATTGGTAGATTCAGTACTCGATTTCAGCATACTCAAAGAAAACTCCACAAATTCGTTACCAGGAGGTGATGAGATGGTCTCTAACATTTTGAATAGTCACTCTCACTGAAATATGTATTTTGTCGTCTGTATAGTCTATCGATTTTCTAATTGGGGACAAATTTTGAGGCTATAAAATCTGAAAGTTCCTCTTCTTTAAATTCATTGAGAACACGAATCTCTGAGTCCAAATACCGGTGAGACTTCCATTATCCAATCAAGTTGCAAGTCCGAACTCCGTACTAGTTCTGAAATGATTGAAGGAAGATTCACTTCAGTTTTCTGCTTCAGCGATTCCGATAAGAACTCGAACATCGTAAAGGCAGCATCCACCAAACGTCATCCAGTACCTGGATGGGCGAAGTTTGATAGAGCGGGCATGGCTTGATAGCACTTTCGCGGGTTTCATGTCCATTTCTTTGCGTACGGCGTCTACATTAGAGGAGCAGACCAATCAGGTGCCCTACTAATCGGGAGGGCATGGATTTTGCCTCAACGCTGTCTTCAAGTTCACGTAGTAACTCAGTTATCATAACCTTGACGAAAAGACAAAAAATTATTGGATGGTATAGGTTTAGCAAACTAAAGAACACATTACCATTTCATTTTCATTCACGGACTCGAATTCATTCACATGTGTGGCTACTAGAATGTGGCTAATGTGTCCTAAACCCGCTTCAGTCAACCTTATTTCACACTCTCACTATACCAACATCTTGCGCAGCCAAGCATGGTTTTATACGATAATCGCGTATCAAGCGCCCGACCCCTTCCTGTAGTGGAGGTAAAAGCGTAGATGAGCACTTTACGGTACGTAACAACGACTTCATTTGAAGCGATTTGCATTCGTGCCAGGTATTTTGAAAAAACAACTAATTCCAAAATCTTGTGATTTCTTTTGTCTTCTTTTCGCTGCAGTGACTCTATCGTGCATAATGTCACTGATGTATATATTCAGTGCAGTATTAATTCATCCCATCTTTTGTTCCCGTGCCCTCTTTCAAATAGGAGTCATGCTAAAATTTCATGCAAATGTACACCTGGCGGATTATAGAGCACAGACATTTTTTTGCGTAGGTATCGAATGATAATACTTGATTTGGAATCTCAGAATGTGAGACTGATGAAGAATGTGACCTTTTGAATCTTGTACCCTATGCCATGTGTACTGGTGCTCCTGCACGTAAAAATGGCCACAAGTTTCCAACCGCCCTTCATTTCATTTTTGCGGGGAAAAATATTGTTGGAACATTATAGTAGATTTCGAATGTCAGAAAATATATACACGATGGATATTTAGCTGAAATCATGCTGCTCGTGATTTTTGCAGCGACCTTCGCAAATCATCCACGAATACTGCGATCCCTTTTTCGGGACCTCATTCATCTCCCTCTCACTTATAACCTTTCAACGTAAAATATTGCAATCATCATCATTGCAAAAGTTGATTAAGCCCGGGAAAGTGCCAATTAAGTATTTGTTTAGCAAAAGCAATTTAGCCAGGGGTAGCAAACCTTGGATTCTCTGAAAGCTTTTTTCACATGGCATTGCATCGTCTCTCAAAAAGTCTGCAGATAAAATTCAAAGGCTATGCATATAAAAGTTAACAGAATGGAAACGGCTCAAATGAGCAACAGCCTTCGTCTTTCGCGCTTTTTGGTTATTTGTTCGCTTTCTATATGTCTTCCATGTTCGATTAGTCCCTCATAGCCTAAATTTAATGTCAATACGAAAATTGAAAGTTTGTAACTTACTTTGAAGTGAGGCAGTTTCAACGTGGAGGTAAATCGTGTCGCACATATATAACGAAGGGAAAATTCGGAGCAGGTTTTTTTTTTGTTCACCTTAGTGAGCGCAACAATGTTAATACCACTGAGAAAAACACAACTTTACTTTTTTCACATTTTTTGCAAGTAGACCATTCGCAATGACTGCAAGCATGCTGGGTCTATGCAGCCACTCAGTGAGGTTCTAGAAGTCCGGTAATTGGGCAACTTATTCGAGCCAAAACATACTGGAATTTCTAAAACAAAAAGCTTGTGAAGCCTTTGACTCTTTGAGCAGAACAATTTTGAGGCTCCAATGTAGTTGCTCGAAAGCAGTCAGGTTAATACTATTTTTTCGTTCTTGCCCTCAAGACGATACATAGTTTGAGTTGCAAAAAACAATTTCTACACTGCTATCTTTATTTTCTTAGCTACACACCCCTATTTGCCACCAAGAGAGAGAGCCCCTGTATGTAGTAGTAGTTGTAGTAGGAACCTGCAAAGTGCAAAAGCAGGTGGTGAAAATTTGCCTAGCGCAATATTTGTGAACATTCGCAAATCCAACACATTTGAGAGGATATAGAAAATTCCATATCGACAGATTGCTGTTTTATATCTCCTTGCACTTTTGGAATCCTCTCTTAAAGGCTCTCAATCTTCACAAATATCGCAAAGAAACATCCACCAGAGATCTGTTCAAAAGTGATTTTTTGGATCTTCGCTCTAGATAGATTGAGATTAGCTATTTACAAGCTCAAATGGATATGATAGTATTTCTCCTTTGAACATCGAAACTTTCCACCAACAGATAGCCTTTCCTCAGTTTCGTGCAATAATCTGTGCTCAATCTGTCTGTCAGGACATCCCTCCCTCATTGCGGCAGACAAAGATAAATTTTAATTGTGGAAGATGACAATCTGGCATACATTCGATCCAGCAAAGGCTGACGTGAGATGATAGCGTGATGAATTTCACTTGGTTTACGAGTCATTTAACGGATGAGGACGACTTCTCGTGGTCGTTTGATACACATGTCTGATTAAACCATCCTTATGAGTATACCCTGATTGTGAGTGTGCAGGGCGTCATTGAGCCAAACTCTCCGGAATACCAGTCATACCCATAATATTAGATGAATTTACTCTTCTTATAAAAGAAACCACATTTTTTTCTCAAGCGATACCTTTTATAGCATTTTCTGCTTTGACTTTGTTTCAAAATTCTGGAATAGTAATACATTGATGCTGCCTCAAAACAGTGGCTCGAATAATTGCGAGTACGAGTTTTTCGCCCCTACTGGCTTTCTGCATCCGCTGAGTCCGAGACTGTGCTTGAGAAGTCAAAAAAGTGCTTTTTCGACGTTTCCCGTCAAAATAGCTACTGGCTGCAGGATACTGTAACTCCACCCATTTTAGCGGCAATTGGCTGATCGGCTCAGGCAACCAATCGCGACCCAGTCAGCGATCGCTCGCCCATCCCCTCCGGCACGCTCCAAGATGGAAGGCGCCATAAAAGGAACTTTTTCGACTTTTCAAGCACGCCTTGCACCCATCGCATTCAAGGCCAAAAAGCGATGAAATGCGCGAGCCACTGCCTTCAAACAGGCAGTGATACGCTTTGAAGCATTTCCTTTTCCCATATGCAGTTGGCTGCATCTAAAATTCGTAGACTTTGATTACTCTCTGAATTTTGTCACAAGTACCCTTTTCATCTCTATTCTAGTGGATTTTATTTTTGATACTCTTATGCTTTCGCTTCTAAAGAATCGAGCATACGAAGCACAGAGCCCTATTACTTCTATTCATATGGTTCAGGAACAGGATATGCTGTGAAATATGCAAGGTTTCTCACAATAATTATCTCATTTAGAACAAATACCCTGGCCTAAGAGGAAAAAAACGCTTCTAGACGTAGTCAATAGCATGCTGAAGTACATAGCGCTGCACTTCTAGACTCAAAAGCTAACAGAAAAATGTACTAAACTCTCTTAGAAAATGGGGTCTTTTACTAAAATCTAACAGCCATAAAAATGTACTCATGCTTCTCTAAATAGAGGAATTCGAAATTGTTTGTGCATTCTTAGAAGTGCATCACATTTTCTACATCCTTGCTGAGGATTACATATCTGTAGTGACCTTGGACCTCTTGAATCCTCAAAAATGGATATGGTAATCTAGTTGTCTAAGGTGACGTAGACCTTGAGAGGAATGATAGAATGTTCGCTGCAAATCTCTTTTTCTTACATTGTTCATCATTTATTTTCTGCTTTTTCAATTTTTTTTGTTCCAACTAGTTGAAAGCATAATACAAACATTTTTTGAACTCAAGCCAAAATTTGAACTATACGAGCCAAACTCTACTACGCCTACACCTACAATATTGTAAATGCTCACAGAACAGTTTTCACTCTGTTGCAGTGCTACCTTTTTTCAAGCACGCCTGGTGTAATGTTTCAGGCTAACACCGCCATCCTATTTGATTGACACTTTTCAGCGTCGCTAGTTCACTTTTGTCACTCAAGCGAGATACACACAAGAATGAGTCAGTTCTTCACATCTAAACTGATGTGGTGAAAGTACCCGACACATCTTTCGAATTCAAGAGCCACATACAGGGTGTCCCAAAAGTAAGTACACACTTTTTAATCGTTAATATCTCTCTTCTCATTGTGTCTTTTTCCGCCGTTTAGGTACCATTCTGTAGAGAAGACTTTAGCTTAGATTTTCAGTATCGAGCGAATCACCGGTCGCCCTTCATTACTGCAGGATTACTGTAGGAACTTAGACAAAGATTTAAGACCATTGGAAGCCACATTCTGCCTCAGAACAAAAGCAAACAAGCTAAAAACTCTCATACTGTGGTAATGGAAGCCGCTGGTTCCGAATTTGAAATTTCCACTTTAATATGATGTTTCTTTCCAAAGTAATCCCAGATAAACCGTAATAACCGAATTTCCAGTATTTGTCAGAGATGTGATTACATCGTCAAAAAAGCTGGAAACACTCGTAAAAAGTTGTGTAGTAGAATCAGCTGGCGCGAAGACCCTAGTACACGATTCTTCAAAATTTAATTCAAAAAATTTTGTCAGGTGGCATATTTCACAATGGTTCCACATGCTGGAAGCTCTTACCGTAATCTTGCAGTAACGATGAGCTATCGCAGACTCGATCTATATTATAAATCTAAGTTGAAGCCTTCTCTACAGAATGGTACTTGACTGGCAAAAGAAGACCCATTGGATAGAGAGATATTAACTATTGAAAAGCGTGTACTTACTTTTGGGACACTTTGTATTAAAAACTGAAGGGTTTGAAGAAATATGAAGCATCAGCTCGTAAAATGCAAAGTCCTCACTGCAAGCTACAACCTAACCCATCCACAAATAACCCTTCATTTTGGATGACTCTAAATTCCTGCACAACCTTATGCTGTAAGACCCGGACACACGAATTCAATGGACAACTGCAATAATTCTTCCCCTAATTTGAATGGGGATTGCAGCGATTATTCGTTCGCCGTTATGCAGATTTATCGCCTGAAAGCGGCAAGTTAGGTTCGCCAGTTAAAAGAAAGCGATTTGGAATTTTGAATTGACGGGAATGTGCATGACAAGCTTCTGAGAATGTAGCTGTCTACAAGCTCCATAGAATTTGGGTAATTAGTGACTCATTGCTACTATAATAACTCTTTCTAACCTCAATCGCGTACAACAATTTCTCCTTCACTATTCCAGTTTCTTGTTATTCTATTCCATTTTTATATGACCAAGGAAGGAACAAGACATTTTGTCTTTTTCCATGCTGAAGATGTGGGACGGATTGCTAACCCATTTGCCATTTCAATAATTTCTCCAGTGATTAATGAGCAGACGTCCCTTTTCTATAACATTTTGGAAAGCTTTAAATAATTTGAAGCCTATAACTATCGGAAAAACAGGGAGGTTTTCTGTAAGACAGGAGACTTCTACGATGAATTCCAAATTTTTTTGAAGTCTGCATTATCTACGTACGAAATCAAGGTGCCTATGCATTTTTGTAACTAAAGGCACTCGCAAAGGGTAAACAAAGAGTATCTTGTATTACTGTGGAAATAAAAACGCCGAATCTTTTATTACAGAGGCTTCCAAATGGAAGAAATAGTTTAGTGTTTAATCTACCTACTAAGAATCTGATACCTTAAAAGTTTAGTAAAGGATGCAAGGTCTTTTTAAGCAAAGCTCGCGGTACCATGGAATATAACGCACTCAAATACGCATGCGAGTGAAAATGTCTTATACAATTTCCTTACTTTAGTGGCTGAAAACTAGGTTCAACCTACGTTCGCCAAGTGCAAGTTTTTCTCGATTACACCTATAACTGCATATTACAAGCTTTTCTTCGTCAGCCTTTGAACTGAAGGTAAATATTTACAGATTGCATGAGAAAATTATCCAAAGCGTTATTAGTCAAACTTGCTTTCTAACATTTTTTGTTCAAACACTACAGTTCCGTACAAGAGTTTGTCATGTTTACCTGTCTTTTTGAATTCGCTCGGTCGAAGTGATATTTTAGAGGAAGTAAATACGAAGCGGAGGCCCTCATATTTGAAATTATTGTGGATCTCACTGCAGTGATTGTTTATTAGAACCAGGTGTTCGAAAGTCATATCGGTCACATCTGTATCTGGGTACTTGCAATTGCTGAACAGCCTAATGCACAAGATATACTTCTATTCTTAGTTCTTGCAAAGCTTCTCTCACTGTTCGTAATTCCCTCCTATTACAATGTTGATAATATAACTGGCATAACAAATATGTATATCAAAAGGAGATGCATAGAGTACAAATGAAGCTTTTTTGTCATGTTTCCAAAAAGCACAGCTTTTGAAAACATTACCTCAACCCCAGTTTCTGTCTGGGCAGGAAGCGTAGATCTCAAAACTTGCATTTTTGACGATATTAAATTTATCGCGTAACACGTTTTCTGACCCTGTTATTTTGTGTAAATGTTCAGCCATATTTATGAATTAGGATATATCCTTACCAAGTTATATCCGCTCTAAACTTTATGTGGAAAATTCCTTCTCAAAAATCATTAAACCATGCAAAAATATCGTTGTTCTACAATTTCGGTCCAATAACATCGATGTGTTACTCAGTCCTCGCTATCTGTTTGTCCATTCGCTCTTCCTCGCGTGACTCTAAGCGTTCGCTTTTCAGCGTAATTTCACTAATGAACGGGTTCGTGTCAGATTTCGAGGGCTACAAGCGATTCGAGTAATTCCCTTAGAGCGGCATTCGTTACAGAGTTGCCTTCCTCGATTGCCCAAATCGTAATATCTGGCCCATTGCTGGAGCAATTTTTGCATAAAATATTGAGCTCTTCTTGTCTTCAGAACCATTGCGATTATCGTTCTGCGCTCCGAAAATGTATAATGATTCTATGCTTGGTTCATTTAATAATTGTCTAGTTCAAAAATATGAACAGTACAGTACACTTGCAACGCTGAAAATTTTTATGTAAAGTTGCGGGAGCACACCCTCAAGGTATACAAGCGCAACTCTTCGTAATTTTCTCACCTTTTGACTGTAATTGCACAAAAATTAGCTTCAAAAAGCCCCAGTTGCTCTTGAATTATCTACTCTCTTGTTTGACTTTGGATACTTTCGGGCTAGTCTGCACTTGCGCTGCGTTTTTTCCGTACCACTTCGCGTTCGCAAAGAGACTTGAGTCTCTCAAAATTGTACTTGAGAAGCAGGTATTTTTGGGAAGATCTGTTACGAAAACTCTTGTCAATATTGTTGTTTTTTGCATAAGAACGAAAAAAACGACTCTACAGATGCTAACGTGAATAGATACTTTCGACAATCTACTCGTCTTTCCACTAATTGCCTGCGTCGTGAGTTGAAAAAAAAGCACTTATCCTCGCTTTCTGGCACTCTGATGAATGGAGAATAGTTTGAAGTGTTCTTTAATGAATGACTTTATAGGGAATAAGTTCAGTTTGCCGAGTGGAATTATGCTGGAGGTAGGAATAAGTCGACCGGTATTTGGTAGTTTGATGATGTGTCTAGCTTTTTTTATACTTTTACATAGCTTGGATTTTATGCTCGCCTACCGATATAATTCTTCGAATAATTATTCGCAACACCTCTTCTTCAGTTGTACGTGGTTATCAGTGTACCGGAAGCTATAGTAGGACTATAGTAGATCAGCCTTTTTATATACTCTTCTGCATCTCTACTTACTCCAGCAAGTGGTGTATCTAAATTTGTATAGGTTGCAAAAGCTTTTGCGCCAATAATGTGATGACGGAAAAAATCCTGTAACTCGTACCGTTGCCTAAGCTATGTAAAGGAGTACTATATACAGGATGTCCTAAAAGTATGTATACACTGTTTGATCGTTAATATCTCTTTTCCCAAAAGATCTTTTGCCTACTTCCAGGCACCATTTTGCAGACGAGGCTTCAACTTAGGTTTACAGTGTGGAGCAAATCACCGATCGCTCTTCATTACTGTAGGATTGCGGTCGAAACTTTCACCCTACGGCGTTACTGAGGATTAATCGTGTTTTGAAAAAGTTTCCAAAAAATCTGAAAAGTGGTGTATCAGGATTTTCACACGCGCACATTTCACTACTCAACTTTTTATTAGTTTGTTAAGCTTTTCAAGTGGTGTAATTACGATTTTAGGAAGAATTTAAAGATAGCTGTTGCGGTTTACTTGGCATAACATATCAAGGAGGAGCTGCGGTAAAGTGCAAACTTCATAGCTGGTTTTATCGGCTTGAACTAACCTAGTATATAAGTTTTCAGGCTGTTTAGTTTGCTTTCTGAAACGAATAGGGCCCTTAACGGCAACCCTTCTCAAAGTTCTTACCGTAATCCTACAGTAATAAAGACCGATCGTAATTTGCTCCATAATGTAAATCTAAGTTGAAGCCAGATCTACAAAATGGTGCCTGGTAGGCAAAAGACTTTTTGAAAAAAGAGATATTAACGATCAAACAGTGCATACATACTTTTGGGACACCCTGTATATAATCACAATGGTTCTGTTTTGATAAAGGGATCATAGCTCTACACAAAAAAATCTACAGCTTCAAAAATTTTCTTTCTCTGCAAGAATCTGATGCTCGATCTCGCTCTTGAGAATTTGCTACATTGAGCAAATAATCCTAAACTCTTGAGCCCTGCTTTTTTCTGCTCAACTTAGGCGGATCTCTTACAGTCAAATCATTTCATATGATCATGTGTGTCGTTGCACACACAGTCTTTGGCGTCCTTATCCTGGATTTGCTCGCAAAAACGCGAGAGACTTACCGATTGTTACCGATCACATTAATTTGAGGTGATTATTGCCTAAAAAGGAGAGAAAATATTGAAAGCACATCGAAAACGCTTACCTAAAGGGTTATTTTCTCCAGATCCATGATGAGAACGCCAAAGGTGGACTGTGTGTGTAATGACACGCTTAATCATATGAAATGATTCGATTGTACGTTGTCAATCCTGGCGATTTCACTCTTGTTGTTAAAAAACCTAAAGCCCTGGCCATACGTACAGCGATTTCATCGTCGCGATTTCATCGCCGAAGCATTTCGTAATTTTAGCGACGAAATCGCGACTATCAAATCGCTCATCGCGAGTTCTGGCCATACCTGCCTGTTTAGCGATAAGGTAAAAATACACACTCCAGACTCGTTCTACGGTTTCTTTTGGCTTTCAGAAGAAACATTTAGTGTGATTTCTTTACATCTGCAGGTTTCTTCGTCTTTTTCGACACCAATAAGTTCTTTCATCAACAACTTATATCAGTTTCTCGCGCATTTGATTCATCATTCAACCCTTCTCATTAGATACAGGATGTAAAGCCAATGTTACCAAGTTAGCTGCGGTTTCATACGTTGCTAATTTTTTCGCGATATTCAGACATCTAGATACTACGCATGCTGAGTTACGAGTTTCGAACAACCAAAAGTATTCATTTTGAATGATGGTACGAATTAGAAGAAAAGCGCAACACAACACGAGAAAAGTGCAATTTAGGAAATCTGCATCACATTTCAACATCACCGCAGAAAAAGCAAGTCGAAAAGGAAAAGGACTATTTCGAAACCTTCAGGGAAGAAATCCAATTCCAGCGATATCGCCCCGTCGCAGGTTTCAAACTTGCGACGCGATATCGCAAGATTTTGGTCAAATCGCGGCGATATCGCTGGAATAGGTATAGCCTAGGAAAACACGGTCAGCGATCCGTCGCGCCGGACAGCTAGCACGACCGATATACATAATTTGGCGGCATGAAACAGGGGGTATTGCAGTTGTCCGATTGCACAAATCGCATCGCGGTGATTTTTTTGACGGTATGGCCAGGGCTTAAGACTCCAATCCGCTGAATTTTCCCATTCAAAGGCACACTCCGTTGTTATCCATCCATTTACTCGTCTTCGCACACGTTCCATTTCTATGTCCTGATTCGCCAACTACCATTTTATCAAAATCTGAATATTCACTTCGTTATTTTCAGGAAAAGTCAGCCACGAGCAGACGCTTCAGCGACTTGTTCGCCCTTGTAACACTTTCCCAACCAACTGAGTTTTTTTCAAAGTTTACAACTTTCAGCTTCAGTACTGTATATCCCAAGATAAGGCCATTGTGATGACTAGAATTTATGATGTTGGTATCTACAAGGAAGTTATTACCGAGAACACGTGGATAATTCTACGTAAAACGAGTTTTTCGACTTATTGATTTTCTTTTGCTCCTCACGTCCATCTTTTCCTTTGCAATTTCAGCGGCGTACCTGGAAGGGGGAGGGGAGGTTAGGGAGAGTATAAAAATGTACAATAGACTCTTTATGCTTGTGATAGTAAAAGTTTTGAGAAATTTTATCAAAAAAATTAGAGTAGCCTGTGAAGAAACTTTTTTTAGCAGCCACCTCCTTTTTGTTCTAAAATTTCGGGGTCATAGACCCACAAAGATATTGAGAAGCATCCTAAAAATTTTTTTGTTCCCCCTCCCCTCGCTCCCGGGCTTGATATCGCCGTTGGGTAATCAGCTGATGCCGCTTGTATTTCTAATCAAAATCTAAACTCCTAAATGCCTGCTTATATGGGAGGCGTGCACGTGTTACCCAGGCAGCCGCCTGGTGCCGCAGCCAGCCGCTAGAGCTGGCACCAACGCCGCGGCTGAGCTACCGTAAGCGCGCTCTTGTCGTCCTCAACCTCTCGCAGAGAGATTTTCGCAGCAGCCTCGCCCTCATTGCGCTGAGGTGCGAGAATTCCCTCAGAGGTCGCGCTACTGCCACATATTATATATCGGCCAAGACAGCAGAAAATTTGTAGTCTATTAGTAAGATACAATATAAAAACTATACAAAAACAAAAAAGTTTGAGGAAATAAATTAATGGAGTAATTATAAAATTGAATTAAAATTTTCAATTATCACCTTCTCATAATCTAGAATTATTCTAAAACTTCCATTTTCTAATTTCTCTTTTAAGCTGTCGAAAATAAGTTTGTAAGTTTTTTTCTTTTGTGTGATGGCGAATAAAATTAGGACCTGAAATCTTTTTTTCAGTTTTTATTATTTTTATCGTCCCCGATCAGCGCTTTTAGTCCGATTTCAATGACTGTCTTAATTTTTCGATTTTTCATAACGATGTGAGCAGGGATAGAAAAAGGACAATTATACACCGTCCACGCAATGTGTGGAGCAGTTTTGAAGTTCGTGAAAAATTTCAAAATGAATAAATAAAGACTGAAAAAAAATTTCAGGTCCCAATTTTATTCGCCATCATATAAAAGGAAAATCGCGAAACTTACAAACTTATTTTTGACTGCCTAAAAGGATTAGAAAATGGAAATTTTAGAATAATTCTAGATTATGAGAAGGTGATAAGATTTTTGCATATTTTTTATCGCTTGAAAATTTTAATGATTTACTTGAAAATTGAAAATTTTAATTAAATTCCATAATTACTCCATTGATTTATTTTTTTGACTTTTCTGTTTTTGCATATTTTTTGTATTGTATCTTACTAATAGACTACAAATTTTCTGCTGTCTTGGCCGATATATAATATGTGGCAGTAGCGCGACCTCTGAGGGAATTCTCGCACCTCAGCGCAATGAGGGCGAGGCTGCTGCGAAAATCTCTCTGCGAGAGGTTGAGGACGACAAGAGCGCGCTTACGGTAGCTCAGCCGCGGCGTTGGTGCCAGCTCTAGCGGCTGGCTTGCGGCACCAGGCGCTGCCTGGGTAACACTTGCTACGCACCCGCTTGTATTTCTAATTAATTTGAACTTTTCGTTACTTCCATCCTGCAGAGATCCATACGCACTGAAGAAAAGGTGTCCGGAGTAATTAGAAAAGCATTTGCAGGCCGCAAGGGCAGGTGGTGAAATTCAAGCAGTGCAATATTGGCGGTTGCATCCAATCCATCCTATAATGTGGGAATAGCCTTGATATAAGTGCAATAGAATGTTGCGTACACTTCTCTTATTCATCCCTACCCTCAAAAATTTTTGAGCTACAGACGCAAAAGAGAACATCTCATTATGTTCTAGGAAACACATACATTTGCTCATTATGCTTTTCATTTAGCGCCGTTAAGCTAGTCCTTTTGAGTCTTTTTCTATTCATTAGGATTTCGGACATAAGCTACTATAATTGATTCTTCAAATCAACTTGAAGATCGTGCACTTTCAATAGCGATATTCAAAGATAACCGAGCTTTTGCTTGAGTTAATTCTGCTTTTCATTTGTACTTCGCTGCAGGCTACGTATTGAATTTTTTAGACTACTTTTCTTTTCCTCTTATGTTAGTCGAAGCTGTTACTTTAAAGTAAGTAGCGCTAAAGGTAGCATTGAAAATTTGATCATTAAATCTATGCTCAGCTTTGATCTCGAGCCTCACTTTGATGATGGCGAGCGTAGGCTTCTTAAGAGGAAATGGTCAAAAATCAACCCAGCCGTTTCAAACAATCTGTATATCATCATGTATATCTGTCAAGCGACTATCTTAAGGAGTTATGAGCTTCAAATACGAAATTTTTCGAGTTTCGACGATTAGATTTCCTATGAAGGCAGCTGCGTATCTACATTGGCTATGGTCAATGTAATTTGAAGAAAGCACATTTACCAAAAACTAATCAAGTGTTTTGGAAACGTAATTAGTGGAACTACGGAACACTTGACAAATCGCACATTTGAACCTCATGACTCCTTCCAAATAATGGTTTGGCAACTAATAGAAAATATGTTTGTGATGAGCGTTTCAAACCGAGTCCGGCGATAAATGGCCTATATGGTATGGCTGGGTGAAGTTCTGACCATTCTCTGCTCAGTAGGTATGTGATTTAAGTGTCAATCGAATTGTTCGTAAAGGTAGATTCTGAGCACTTTCAACAGCACTTTCACTACACTAAGAAATGTTTATCGTCGGTTGTCAGATGATTTGGAAGATTATGATACAACATCAGCAGCTCTTTCAATCTTTTCAGATATAATCGCCAAAATCGAAACTTTTCCAGAATACTAGGTCAACAATATTAGCATTCGACATCCTTTGCTGTACTACTAATATAATGAGAGACGGTTTGAGCTCAGACAGCTCAGACACGGTTGGTGAAAAAACTTTTGGAGCAGGCAGAGTTTTTCACCGTAGCATGCCCACATCTTTCGGAACTCTCCGAAATATGTGGCATGACAGACCCCGACCAATCTGGGGCATCAGCTTTGCATATTTGCAAACAACTCTACGCATCTTGTCATCAGTCTCTTTCCAAAAATCCCGCTGTGACCCTCAGAATCATATGTCGAGAAGCTGGTAACCGAAGGAACAGGAACAGAAGGGGAACAATCGCAACAATTTCTCGTGATTTGAATGATCTTTTGCAGCCATTTCTGCGCAGATTCATTGCGTAGTATCGAAACAGGTTCGCCAATTTTTTAAAAAACCGACACCGCTGTTTTGGCATTTTTGGCAGCATAGTGTCTAGTAATCAGTCAGCGATAAGACCTCGTCTTCAACTTCGCTTTTCGGAACCTAGATTTGTCGTGGCACAACGAGATTTCAGATACAGTCCATCTTCAATCTAAACATGTGCATATTGTGTTCTTCCATGAACGCGCAAATGTTCACTCACTCTAGAAAATCTGTTTAATTGGCACATGTCAGAGCGCTGTCATAAAAAAGATCATACTGATATTAATGTAATAGTAAATTTTCAATTCATGGGGTCTATCAAACATGCATGGATTTAGATGCTGAATTCAATCCCTTCATATCCTTCATGCATCTGCCGCATTTCTTCACATCCATGAGTACTCACAACTACTACTCTCGCGCGAGCTGTACTTTTCCAGTTGTTTTGGCAACACACAGAGGCCATTGAAATAAGTGGATAGCCAGAAAACAAAGGAAATCCTGCTGGAGACCAAAATCACGCGACATTGTTCGCCTCCTAAAGAGTTATAACTTGCCTCTCAATCTTAGTATAGTATTATTAAGGAGGATTCTCTGTCAATTTCCGCTAAGAATTTTCAGTGTGGGAGCAGTGCATTGAGATTCAAATGACGATTCAGACTGGCATCAAGGTGATTGCGAAAAAACGAAAGCAATCTTTTGCTATAAAACTAGACTCGAATTTTTTTTGAGCTGAAAGAAGTAGAGGAGCCCACACGTATTAGCAAGCCCATGAGCAACCAAGAAATTGTCACAATGTAATCAACATTAATAGGAAAAATATCCAACCCACTTTTCTCTCTCACTGACTGAAAATCACTCTGGGCAGGCAAACGATTGCATTCGTTACTTATAATTAGAAAAGCATTCGCTTAATCTATTACCTTCAATAACGAATAATTATTTAGAGAGGATAGTTTCCCAAGCAATCCGTTTGAGCGAAAGATGTGACAAATTTCACCTGCACTGAATCTTCTTACTATATGTTCTAAACGCTGTTTTTGAAGAATTGTAGTACTGTGAGAGAGCCTTCAGAAAGCAGTCTCACCAATGATGCTTATTAAAAACAGTTGCTCGAAATTTCCAGTGGTCGCATCTGTTTCTATTGTAATCCCTGCACGTTCACAAATTTTGCTAGGAGATTCTAGCTTTCCTTTCTTTCGCTCCTTTGCACCACTTTTCGGTAGCCTTTTCCTCGAGTCCTTGAAAACCTAGAAATCTCAGAAGCGAACTTTGAAAAATCCCACTTAAAATTTGTTCATGTGGATTGTGTACTGAGCACAAACGACCCATTCATTGTGAGTACTATACATTGCATGAGCTCACCTTTCCACTTTCATAATTGCTAAAGTTTCCTTATTGGATGCAAAAGCAAACTTTTTCTCATTCAGTTACGATAGGCAATTGTTTAAATTGGTTAATTTCAAATGAGCAGCGAAACTATGGAAGTAGTGAGCGTGAAAAGGGTGAAAGACTAATGGCTTAGCCGCAGTTCAATGTAAGATTTCTGTTAATTCTTGTGAACACCGTAATTATTTTGGTGCTCTGTGGCGATACAGTATTTCAAAAAAATACAATTTAATCATTCTTTTTATAGTGCTTGACTGGTCATCGCATTTCATTTCAGCACTCTCTGTGCTTCTTCTAGTAAATAATAAATACACTTCATCGTTTTTGGAAAATATAAAAAAAATTTAAGCTACTTGAAAATTCTTCTTGTGAGGTATGGGAGTGGGGTGGAGGGGGGGGGGGAACAGAGATTGTTTTCGAATGGAAATCGAAAAATTTTTGTGGGATTTTTTCAGATTTTCTTCGAGCTTCTATCCTCGAATTTCAAAAAAAGTGGGCGCAAGATCGCAACTATATAAGTTTTCGAAAACTTACATTAAAACTCATAAAAACTCTATCGGATCATCTGAGAGCTCATAATTCTTCATAAAAATAGTATGTTATTCTTTTTAACAGTGCAGCAAATGGTATAAATAAACTTTTTGAGCTTATTTCACTGACGTCATTTCATGACAGTGAACAAATGCTTAAACTCATTATATAAAAGAGTCTACAGGCTTTAATTTTGTATGTAGAGGATGAATTGCTCAATGATTAATCTGCCTTTTATACAGCTATGAGTGCTGCTTTGGAACCAGTCGGAGAGAGGCTTATTTCTTCAGTAGGTGCATAGTCACTATGTTCTGCTTCTGCATGAATCTGTAAATAGAAGATGCTTAATAAGCTCGTTAGACTTTTTTTCACTAGCAGGGATGCTACGTTCTTGCAAACCTTTTTTCCTCACAATAAGACGAGATGCCTACGCTCTCATCTTGCAATTACGCTCTCGCCGTGTGTATTTTTCCTCGATCTCAATCCGCTAAATGTCCCTCCAATCCGAATCTCGCCCTGTCTCCTCGCTGTCCATTTACTCGTTCGCATTCGATGTTCTTTGGTTGCAACGAATTTGCTCGTTTGCTGCTTCATTTTTGCAAATTTTGGGTACCAAGGTTTTCATTTCACATATTCAGCCTTAAATTTACAGGTAACGTCGTTACATCAGCATCCTCTCACCCATCAACTGCCGACTTTTGCTTCAAGTATCATCCACTTCTTCATAAGTAGAAGTAGGTTTTTTGCCTTGGCAACGCTGTTCAAAGCTAGCTTCATTTACGAACTTGAAATCATTTTGTGCCTTGTATAGCACGCATCGAATACGAATCATGAGCTACAAAGTATGGCTCATATCAATCTCGGCTCAAATAATACTAATGCGTGTTGTCTCAAAAATTCCAAAAATCCCATATATTTTGGAATTTTTGAGACATCTGTTTGAATTGCTTGCAGAACATACTACCTTTATACTACCTTCTTTGAGCATATAAATAGCTCCGTATACATAAGTTCAAACCTAAGCTTTCCTGTTCTAAATTGGGATATTGTGCACCCAATGACCTACAAATATCTGAGAGAAACGTTATACTGTATGCGCCACAGCTTTTTAATAAATGGCATTTACATACTAAATACCAGCCCAATGTTGGAAGTCTCATCATAGCCAATTTTTTGATCAAATGCCTCACAAATGGTTCTATTGAACAGTAAATCGTGCTACTCAGGACTAGGTAAAAACCGTTTTTCAGATTATTCTTTATTAGAGTATTTCGTCTGGTTTTCCATAGATAAAAGAAAAGGAAAAAATGCATTGACATAGACTTTCTGCTTCCAGTCTTGTTACCATGCGGGTCAAGTGAATTCTTATTTGAATGTCTGGTCTTGTCACCATAGATGCTCATCATTCAAGCGCTCTTCAAACAATTGCACCTGTCTCCGAGGTGGGACTCACGCATGGTTTGTCGGTTTTCATGCGGAAGGTTCTGCTAAATCAAGAGAATATCCTGATTTCTTGTATCACTTTGTGGTGATCCTCTGCGCATTGTAAATTTTTTTTTGCAATTCCTCGTTAAACGATAATTAGAGGCCGGTTACTCATAATTCTCATTCGCTCAACCGATTCATTTTGGGTTTTTAGAAAGTCGAAGATAACCGGCAACAATTGTCCACTCAACTATCGCTCCGTTCAAACTCAAATTGTCCATATGGATACCTTTGAAAATTTCACTTAATGTCTGACTTATAGCTCTGCGCCTAAAATATTGCAAAATCTAAAAAGAAAACATTTATCACGATTACTACATTTTATAATAGCTGCGCACCTCACAAAACCATCGACGCATTCTGCAATTCCGCTAAGTGTATTTTCTAGTTATGAGTTTCTTATCTTGTTTCTCACGTTTATGATTTTCTTCTGAAATTTGATAGTCGTCGCATTTATTGAACGTGGATTTTTCTGACAGAATTTATTGCAAAAAAAACTTGAGCTGCGACATGAAGCCTTCTGTGTAGCACAGCTCGTCAGGTGTCGACTAGCATCTGCTTCTCGTTCAAATCATCTTCCCAATGAGGAACTCGACCGACATTGAGCTCAGAGAATTGATATCTGTCTATAGAAGGGCGAAAGCATAGCAGTTAAACATCGCACTTCGATATTTGTTGCTTCCCTAGCTCTTAATGTGTGAGCAAAATAATTCGAGCTTTTTTCAGTTTTTTTGCAGTCTCTGCAGAGTTGCCCCACTTGCTTCGCTCATTTAGCTCTCAGCCATTGTTTTGAATGATTAATAGCTGCAAACTCCTTTGAAAAAAATATAATGTACAACGTTTTCAAGAGAACATATTTGTTCTTTTTTAAACTATCACACAACAAAGAATTGCTCTTATCAGGGTTATTCTTTTCTGCAATGCCTCTTGTGAAATTCTTCGAAGCAACTTTCGCTGAGTTTCTTATGCCATTTCGCAGCTTTGCAAGGAGACTGAAAAAGGAGCAAATTTTAATTTTCCCATTTTCGTGATGCTTCCATCGTCGTTTTTGAGCACTATAAGACAGCTTAGTATCGTAGCACACGATTTCGAGTGGATTTTATTCTACAAGTAAGCTACTGCGAACTTTTCATATTGCCTTGTATCTAGCATCTGTTGTACTATCTGCTTAGCAGGTACTCTCCAATGATAAACTTTCGAACAATGTGCTAGGTCCAGATCAGTGATGCATCATTTATTACATTTCTTGTACTGAGGATTTAAACAGGCATGATGACCCAATAATACGTATCTGTAATCATGCATCGCATATGATCCTATATGCCTTCGACAAAGACCTTGAGAAAGTTGATTGTGACATACAGCATGTGAGCATGCCCTTCTGATCACTCAATTGATTTCCTAAATCTTATGCTGCTTTTATATCTTGCTTGGTAGATTATAAGGACCTGCTTTGTCCTTTCCAGGGTAAGTGCAATAAAAAATTTCGGCGGAAGAATACAGAACAATTGTCGCTTTGCAGTGAAGTACATGTTTTTTCGCCCTCAACACCTTTGGTGTTACTTTTCAAGCAAAGAGCGCCAAAATTCTGATTGATTGACACCTTTCAATGTCGCGTGTGTAGTTTTGTCACTCAAATGAGATACACACAAGGATAAGTCAGTCACACATCCTAAGTGATGTGATAAAAGTCTCTGACACATTTTTCGACTCATGTTTAACACTGTGACATCCTTAGTGGTGACAGTGGCCATATGTTTGACAATGCTCTGCCAGCGCTCCAGACAGGCACCGCATTCGGCTTTTGAAACGAACTTTGAAAAAAACATGTGGTTTAGCCCATGACATACTCCGTTGACAGGGTTCTCCCAAGTCCTTTTCTATATAGCGCGAAAGCAACAAAAATTTGATGATTATGAGAAACTAGCTGGCTTACCCGGCTCCGCCGTATCCGGACCAAACTTGGCACACATACACTTCGGGCCCCGGCAGGTGTCACAGTCCACTTTTCGTTATCGATCGATGTCGATTTTACCGATTTTTATCGATTTTTTTGCAGAGTTCACCTACAGGGCTAGGAGTTGGCACAGGGGGGGGGAAGTGAGCATGGGGATTCCGAATACAATATTAGTTTTCAGAATCATCGATTACTTTTATTGATTTTATCGATTTTTTTGCAAAGTTTGACATGCGAGGCTGGGATTTTGCACAGGGGGGTAATCGAGCATGCTGATTACGAACACAATATTAGTTTTCAGGATCGTCCATTACTTTTATCGATTTTACCGATTTTTTTTGTAAAGTTTGAGCTACGGGGCTGGGATTTTGCACAGGGGGGTAATCGAGCATGCTGATTACGAACACAATATTAGTTTTCAGGATCGTCCATTACTTTTATCGATTTTATCGATTTTTTGAAAATTTGAGCTAGGGGGCTGGAATTTGGCACAGGGGCGTAATCGAGCATGCTGATCACCCCCCTTGGGAATGATCAGCATGCTCGATTACCCCCCTGTGCCAACTCCCAGCCCCCTAGCTCAAACTTTGCAAAAAAATCGATAAAATCGATAAAAGTAATCGATAATCCCGAAAACCAATATTGTATTCGGAATCCCCATGCTCGATTACCCCCCTGTGCCAACTCCCAGCCCCGTAGCTCAAACTTTGCAAAAAAATCGATAAAATCGATAAAAGTAATCGATAATCCTGAAAACCAATATTGTATTCGGAATCCCCATGCTCGATTACCCCCCTGTGCAAACTCCCAGCCCCGTAGGTGAACTCAGCAAAAAAATCGATAAAAATCGATAAAATCGATATCGATCGATGACGAAAAGTAGCCTATGACACCCGCCGGGGCCCGTAGTGTATGTGTGCCAAGTTTGGTTCGGATCGGTTCAGAAATGGAATTTTCTATTCGGAACATACGTACACACAGACAGACAGACAGACAGACATACAGACAGACATACAGACAGACAAACAGACATTCAGCTTTATATATAAGATTCTTATCGTGGCCAGCAATCATAACTCATGGATCCCTGGCGGGTTTGAGGGCGTTTCGTGCATCCACCACATGGTTTTGACTACAAAACGCTAGGACGAATGAAGTTTGGGGCCGGTTATCTTATGTATTCTTCAAAGGAGTGGCATGACAAACAAAAGCAATCCTCAGCATCCTTTAAGTATGAGTTGTAGTCCATTACAAGCTACTCCACGCCCCTGCCATTAAGTATAGAAGTGATCTCCTTTAAGTTTCATTATGTTCACAGCTTTTTGCGCCAAATGTCAAAATAACTGAAGCACTGTATAAGGAATTCTACTTCATGAATTTCCCGCTATTTACAGAACCCAGGATACTAATCACCTTCGCTCCAGTCTCCGCTTCTCCTTTTGTTTTCAGCTTTTAGCCATTGAAATAAGGGGATGCCGGAGAAACAAAGACCATACTCTACTAGAGGCCCAAAAGTAGCTCGAAGATTGTTGAATTCCAGCTACACAAAGAGCGTTGATGTGAAGATGGCAGATACTTCACTTCTCGAATTCGTTTTAGTCTAATATGGACACAGTCTTGTTTTGCCACATTCTGAGGTAGGCTTTGAAAAAACCCAGGCGATGTGAGGCAGTATGTTCAACTCTCAGACGCATAAATGTTCATCTCCACCTTCTTCAACGGCTGGCCATGCTCTCTCATTAGAACCATTAATCTCGTAAATTCTCGCAAGGTCTTGCGCTATCGCATATGCCAATGTAGCCCTGCCAATTACGCGGGGAATGATCTAATAATCATCATAATCGACACCTCGCCACTCGTTCATTTGAGCATTCACTTTTCTTGCACGATTCTCGCATCTGTACATTTCAATCATGTTCTCATCCTAATCTTAGGTGAGTATTTTTAGATTAATGCACGCGCCATTTTTTCTGCTTGTATCCCAATAATAGAGAGCATTTCGATTGAAAAGTTATCTTTACAGAGAAGCTGTTGAAGAGCTTTCATTAGTGCCAAAGAAGCGCTTCTGCAGTTTCTAATGCAATACATTTGATATATACTCATCTTTCTTTCATTATAAACTTAGGTCGATCAGTGAAATGATAACTCTGTTTAAATACAGTTTGCAATGTGTAAATCTGTCCGTTCTTGAATGGATGTCGCAATCAAGGTGGTAGTTCCTCAGCTTCTTGATATTAAGAACGAGAATTTTTGTGTGTGTGCGTTCTCGCTTTATCGCACGACCTCCTAAAGAACAATAAGAAGTGGTATAGTTGCGTTCAAGTTTGAAACACTTTAACTTTAACACTTAAAGGGCCTCTTTTTATTTCCTTCATTTGAAGAGTACTCAAGCTTGCTACGTGGCTTTGGATCACCCTTTAGTTACACTGAACAAACAATCGTACGCAATTGAGCACCTTTTTTACAGCGATCCGCCATCATTTTCGGAGATTCCACTTGTGCTGAATGCTTTTACGAGACTTCAATCTGCTGAATATTCATAGATCTAAAATTCGCGATTGTGGATTTAGTTTTGCAGTTGTCTCTGGTTACCTCAAGCTTGTTCTCATATGTTTCGCCGTTTGATCAAAAGTGCAAATTACAATATTCCGGTGATCAAGCCTTCATTTCGTATTTTTTAGCCTGACACAATCAGAAGAAGTCGCATTGACTTAGTTTTTTTGATAACTTCATATTTTACCTTCCATTTACCTTTGATCCTATTTCCAAGGTGGAGAACGCCAATTCGATTCCACTACTATATTTAAGCGGGAACAATTCCTCAAACATAAAAATATACAGGTTAGTTGCTCTCGCATCACATATCCTAATCCAGAGCTGCAGTGAAAAAATCACAAATCTTTCATGCTTTGTTATACACTTGCTTCTTTGTCTCGTCGCCTAATGGGTCAAGTGAGTGGTCATTCAAACTGTCTTGCATATTCTGTACAGGCGTTGATTACTCATGTGCCCTTCGAACGTATCCACCTGTAACCGAGGAGAGTCGCATGAATATCGCCGTATTCTGCAGATTGTTCCGTTCGACAGTAAAAAACAAAATATTAGAGCTTATCAGTTATCGTGACCTCTACAAGTTGCGGCGCACAGTCCTTCGCGCATTCGTTCACTAAACGATGCTATAATTGGACTCGACCTCGTAATTTCCATGTGCTCATTCTATAAATACCGACGTCCTTGGTAAATCGAGAATAGCCGCCAACATTTTTTGTTTGCTCGCCGCACAATTCAGAAATGTTACTCATATTCGCTATCTCTGAAAATATCGACTGTATCTGGCCTGGCAAACGAGAAAAATTAGAAGAAGTAAAAAATCTAAGGCGAGCGCTTCATTGCATCCATTACCACATATAATTGGCTGCATATTTTATAGAATCATCAACAAAATTATTCTATGCGCGGAATGGATTTTCTCGGCCTGGCAGTCTCGTTTTTGTTCCTCACGTCCGTCATTTTTCTGCAAATCCGATAGCCGCTGCTGATCTCGTTAAACGCGAACTTTTATTCCGACAAGGTCATATTTTTCACGTAAGGAATTCGTGGTATCTTTTGTTTTATCCTGGTGATCGCTCACTTTCCTGCTTTTTCTTGCCATATTAATTTTCGCACAGCTGCGCCGTTTGCTTCGCTCATTCAATACTCAGCCGATGTTCTGTATAATTAATGGCTGCAAGCCTCTAAAAGAAACATCTCAGGTGTAATGTACTTCAAAAAGGACATGTTTGCGTCCCTCTTTTTCTCGGCATATTTTCGCCTCTCTACACCGTATACCATTAATATCACATTGTTTTGAACTTTGAAAAGACCCATTTTACTAGCGAAACCTTCTTGATGGATTTTGTTGATGAACAATAATAATCTCCCTAACCCTCTGAGACTCTCAAATGTCTCTATGCCCCTATCGCAGTTCAGCTTCGTGCGATAATCCCTGCTCATTCTGTCTGTCAGGACATTTCTCAGAGGGGCATTGCAGCAGACAGTGATGGATCTCATGGAATTGCAGAAGATAACAATCTGGATGTGTGCTTCAGTCTCTAATGACTCACTTAAATAAGGATAATGAATTTAATTCTTTTATGAGCTGGTGGGCAGTTGAGAACGCAATCTCTTGGTTTTATATCCAGCATCTACAAAGTTCAGTACTGTTCAGTACCTTCTTTGATGTAGAACTTTGAAACAGTCTGCGAGTTCTAAGACAGATCACTTACATATCTGCTGAGGAATTACACATCCATAATGACCTTGTTCCTGTATTCCTAATTATGATCGCAAGTAATCCTGTTTGCCTAGGTCGACAAAGTCCTTGAGATAGATATTCTGGTGGTATACAGCATAGCGAGTATTCATTGCTAATTATACAGCTCATTATCTTTGCTGCTTCCTCAGTTTTGTTTGATCGGCCATGAGAAGCTATGCTCTTTTAAGACCCCTATTGGAGTTATCAAGTAGTCAAGAAAAATCTCTAATGGGTTGCACCGACACTGCACACACACACACACACACACACAGACACACAAATTTGCAATCCTAAAATGATCACAGAACAACTGTAATTTACACATCCGAAAAAATAGCTTCACTTCGCAGTGAAGCTGTTTTTTCTCTAAAACTTTTGGTGTTATTTTTCAAGCGAAAAGCGCCAAACTGCTGTTTGATTGACATCTTTCAATGTCGTATGTAGTGGTGTCACTCAACCGAGATACACGCAAGGTTTAGTCAGTCACCCATCCTGACTTAAGTGATGAAAGCCCTGTCACATTGCTTGTCTCCAGCAGTTTTGCGCTTTAGATCCTGCAGCATTGGACACACTTTACATGTGTGGTTTGACGCTGCAAGGCCTGCTCTTGGATTAAGACCATATTACTCCAAAAACCGCGAAATCGGCCCGGGGTAGCGCTTTGGGGCCGTCTCCCGTTGTTCATCTATGGCTAAGGTGTGTAGCCAATGTGAGATAATCAACTCCTTCATCTTTTTCGAATACAAAACTCCTGAAGTTTTTCTCCCTTCACATCTCCTACACTTTTTACGATGAAGCGCCCATACAATTACCTGAAAGATTATGCAAAAAACTTTCTTCTCATGTACGAGAATATTTGATAGATCAGCGAGGCATCAAGAACATCTCGGATGGTCTAGTACTTGATGTTAGTAGCTTTTCAAAGCAAACTGAAATAACAGTTAGAGTCTGCCGATGACGTCAGCTCCTTTAGAATTCTTTGAAAATCATGGCGTGACAAACCCGCAGCAATCTTGAATACCGCTTAGCATGAGATACAGCCCATTACAATATAATCCAATCGTCTTGTCATTCCTCTTATTTATTTATTTATTTATTCAATACGCACAAAGCGTGCCATAATTGGAACAAAGAGCAAAATACGTTAGACAATGTTAGACAATCTCTGTAAACTCCAACTGAAACATGTTAGAACAGAGCATCCTATTGATAAATAAAAAAATGCAACATTCTTTTTCTGATTTGAACGTCTGATGCAGCCACTGTCATGTGGAGATTTATAGTCTGCAATCGTCAAATTTACAAAGAGCAGTACCATCTGTTTGAATTTTATGCAGGCAGATGTATAGTATAACGTAGCGCTCTCTTTTGAAACGGCGTGTTTGACCCTATTTCGATGTAATCAGTTCAAAGTACTATGAAGAAAGCATACGTGGTGAATTCGCTCCTTTCCTTAGAGTGTAAATGTTGAGCACCACTTTCGGGCCAGTTCCGCTTTTCCTATTGTTTTCAGCGCTGGCCATTGAAATAAGTGGATGGCAAAGAAACAAAGGCTAGATTCCCTGAAAGCCCAAAATTAGCTTGAAGATGCTGTTAAGTTTCCAACTGTACAAAGGGCTCTCGATCTGGATTTGCAGACACTACACTACTCTTTGTCCATCATGGATATGTTTCCTGTAACGTCTGAAGGCAAGTTTTCGTATATGCTCCTTGAAAAAGCATAGGCGATGGAGACAATGTCCTCTGTTATTTTAATCGACGGTTCACCTTCACACAATTTATCGGCTGGGCCATGCTCCTTTATTAGTGTCACTAATCTCAGAAACTCTTGCAAGGTCTAGGTTATCGTGCGTCAATAGCCCCTCATTTACGCGGAGATGATGGTCTAATAAGCATCGTAACACCTCGCGCGTAGCCATTCACGCATGATTCCACTCTACTTGAGCTGGTCTCCCAATCTGCGCACGCTTCCAAGACTTATTTGTTGGTCTTAAGAAGATTTATTTATTACTGTACTGACATTGCTCCTTCAGAGCGGCTGCATCTTTTGAATCAAAAAAGAAACTGAAATGGATCTGAAAGTTTGAGACTCAATACAAGGTTGTCCTCGGTGCTGTTGCGCACTAATGGTAAGTCAAAAAAAAACCTATCAACAATTTCTATCGTACAAAACCTTCAAAATTTTCCTCGCCTTTCTGTTGGTTATCGAATCGTCCTTACGCCTTTTTTACATTTTCACTATGAATAGCGAATGCGGGTAATTGCAATGCAACTCATGAGTTGCAGAGTCCTCTCCCATTATAAATTATAAACAGTGAA
Organism: Cylicocyclus nassatus; assembly: GCA_958299035.1. NCBI lineage: Eukaryota > Metazoa > Nematoda > Chromadorea > Rhabditida > Strongylidae > Cylicocyclus > Cylicocyclus nassatus. The sequence continues at coordinate 26,660,554 of CATQJL010000223.1, read as the reverse complement.
AGAGAAGCTCCTATAGGGATTATAGGGATCTCTTATAGGGATTCATAAAAGGAAAAAAGCTAACGGCTCTGTCTTATGATGTTTTTTTTTCTTCACTCTTCTAAAAACAATATATCCATGTGCTTTTTAGTCGATACAGTATTCTGGTAAAAAAAACCACAGTTGCCTCGTTATCATTGCGCTCTGATTGGTCACCATGACTTTCTTTTCCCTTCCCCTTTCCCAAAAGAAGAATATAATTTTTACTGCTTTTCTGATTTTACAGACTCCTGGGAGAAGAGAGTGCAGTATCAATGATTCTTTGCAGTGTCTCTACAAACTTTGAAAATCCTTGCGAGAAATTGATCTTACGTTAAATCGCTTCGAATCATGATTGAATCAAAAGAATTATTGTTCAGATTGCTACGTACAAATACAAATCTATGAGCGCTAAAAATGATAGCTAGAGATAGTTACTCCTACATACATGCTATCTTATATATAAAGCTGAATGTCTGTTTGTCTGTATGTCTGTCTGTATGTCTGTCTGTCTGTATGTCTGTGTGTACGTATGTTCCGAATAGAAAATTCCATTTCTGAACCGATCCGGACCAAACTTGGCACACATACATTTCGGGCCCCGGCGGGTGTCATAGGCTACTTTTCGTCATCGATCGATATCGATTTTATCGATTTTTATCGATTTTTTTGCTGAGTTCACCTACGGGGCTGGGAGTTGGAACAGGGGGGTAATCGAGCATGGGGATTCCGAATACAATATTGGTTTTTAGGATTATCGATTACTTTTATCGATTTTATCGATTTTTTTGCAAAGTTTGAGCTACGGGGCTGGGAGTTGGCACAGGGGGGTAATCGAGCATGGGGATTCCGAATACAATATTGGTTTTTAGGATTATCGATTACTTTTATCGATTTTATCGATTTTTTTGCAAAGTTTGAGCTACGGGGCTGGGAGTTCGCACAGGGGGTAATCGAGCATGGGGATTCCGAATACAATATTGGTTTTCAGGATTATCGATTACTTTTATCGATTTTATCGATTTTTTTGCAAAGTTTGAGCTACGGGGCTGGGAGTTCGCACAGGGGGGTAATCGAGCATGGGGATTCCGAATACAATATTGGTTTTCGGGATTATCGATTACTTTTATCGATTTTATCGATTTTTTTGCAAAGTTTGAGCTAGGGGGCTGGGAGTTGGCACAGGGGGGTAATCGAGCATGCTGATCATCCCCAAGGGGAATGATCAGCATGCTCGATTACACCCCTGTGCCAAATTCCAGCCCCCTAGCTCAAATTTTCAAAAAATCGATAAAATCGATAAAAGTAATGGACGATCTTGAAAACTAATATTGTATTCGTAATCTGCATGCTCGATTACCCCCTGTGCAAACTCCCAGCCCCGCAGGTCAAACTTTACAAAAAAATCGATAAAATCGATAAAAGTAATGGCCGATCCTGAAAACTAATATTGTGTTCGTAATCAGCATGCTCGATTACCCCCTGTGCAAAATCCCAGCCTCGCAAGTCAAACTTTACAAAAAATCGATAAAATCAATAAAAGTAATCGATAATTCTGAAAACTAATATTGTATTCGGAATCCCCATGCTCACTTCCCCCCTGTGCCAACTCCTAGCCCTGTAGGTGAACTCTGCAAAAAAATCGATAAAAATCGGTAAAATCGACATCGATCGATAACGAAAAGTGGACTGCGACACCCGCCGGGGCCCGAAGTGTATGTGTGACAAGTTTGGTCCGGATACGGCGGAGCCGGGTAAGCCAGCTAGTGACAAATAAAATATAGTGTTATATCAAAAATTGGAGATTTCTTCGTCATATCCTCGAGTTTTGAGGTGGCTCATATGAAGGTTCCTGCTTTGTGCAGAGGATCCATGTACTGCAAGAACAATAAGAAGTGGTGTTATTGTATTGAGAGGTATAGTACATTTGAAGAGCTTTTTTTCATGAGCTTCTCTTTGCAAAATACTAAATCCCATGATTCTAGATCATCCTGCAATTACACTGAACTAACAAGTAGATGTTCTCAAGCACCTTTTTTTCAGTCACGCACGCTATCCTCTCCGACAATTTCATCTCTACTTCAATCCACTGAAATTCCTTCAAAATCCAAAACTCTTTCCAAGTTTTTATCCATTGTGTAATTGTTCTTTCTCGTTCGTTACCTCGTTCCTCCATTGTTCATTCGTTTGATGGAAAATGCAAGTTATTCCACCCTGGTAGATATCAAGGCTTTCATTTCGTATCTTCCAGCTGAAACAAATCTTCTGCTCGGACCCCTCTTCAATGTAGGATACAAATTTTTTACGTCAAATGTATCGACATCGTACCTTTTAAACACAATAATTTAGGTTTAATAGCTCTCATACCGCATATTTTATCGGCTACCCGACTGTATGAAACAATTTCAGAGTTTTCACAATACCACTTACTCTAATCTCGAACAAATTTATTGAGGAAAATTGGGAAATCGCTCACAGTATATGTAACAATGGAAAATTTCCTAATCTTTCAACAAATCATCCTCTCCTCGACCATTTCTCAAAACTCTGCAGCATGTTTTCATGGCAAGCTTTTTGATTTTGAATAAAATATCTCACTAACACATTTAAATCGCTACATCATGATACATCTTGATAGCGCGCTCATACTAAATTAAAAAGTCTTTATAGAATTCTACATATTCTACAAATATATTTGGCAAAATTTTATGAAATAAGCTTAAATCTTTCTGTACCTGCAATCCACTTGGGTAAATTCTCTCAGATTTACAATACGGACAGTACAATGCTACATTTACTAATGGAAAAGGCAGCAAGTCTCTTCCCTTTCAAGTCTTGTCAGCCATGTGGGTCAAGTAAATTCTCTTTTGAACGTTTTGCCTATTCTCTATAGACGTTCATTACTCAAGTGCCTTTCAGACGCCTGCACCTGCCTCCGAGGCGAGTCGCATGTGCGTACCAGTTGTTTTTGAATTATAACTCGCATGGAGTATAATTTATCCAGTGCACGCAGTCGAAATTCCTAGCTCAAATCGTTCACTAAACGATATTAAAATCAAAGGGCGAAACCCATAATTTTCATGCGCGCACTCCATTCATAGAAGTCTTTAGTAAATCTAGGTTAACTGCCACCGATTTTTATTCACTGATCTCAGTTCGAACACTAACAAATTATATTCTGAAACCCCTAAAATCTTCCTGTTTTTGCATAGCCCCACAACCGACGCATGCAAAGGTAGGAAAAGCACATCCATCTATCGCTCTCATTAGCATTCATATAAATGTCTGCGTATCTTATAAAATCACCAAGACAATTTACAATTCTATGCGCGGAATAGATTTTCTGAGCTTCATAGACTCTTTTCTCACTTCTCACGTACATCAATTTTTTTGCAGATCCGACAGTCGTTACTGATCTCATAAAGCTTGTACCTTTATCCCGATAGGGGTCATATATCATTAGAAACGTCGGCGACGACATGGTACCGCTAGTGCAGTGCAGACCAGTTGCAGGTGTCAAAGGCACTGCTTCAGTTCGTTTTGTAGACAAGAAATCTCTCGTATTTTTTTTATTTTCCCGTTTTTTTACAATCTGATGCGATCTTCATCAATATTGAGAGGCGAAATTTGGTGCAATATTTCAGCTAATAGTCCTTTCTTTGTTTTTTCTTCTTGTATCAACTTTTGCACATTTGTGCCACTTGCTTTGCCCATTTAGCTGCAGCCGCTGTTGTGCATGATTAATAGCTGCAGAACCCGTGAAAGAACATCTTAATGTGTAATGTACTTGAAGAAGAACATGCTTGTCTCTTGTCACTTCTGCTTGGGATATTTTTCTTTTCTGCGCAGCAAACCATTAACATCACATCTTTTTTAGTTTTAGCAGTTCCATTCCCCACTGCTGTGCTTCTCCTGGGAGTCCTCGAAGTAATCATCGCCTAGCAGCCTAAAGCGATT